>MTQE01003491.1:8024270-8044423 GCA_014337955.1 Aspidoscelis marmoratus
GAAGACAACACCTGGTGTATAAGATGACCCCCAACTTTTGAGAAGATTTTTCTGGTTAACAAGTAGTCTTATACACCAGAATATACTGTAGGTAAAAGTGGTAAAGTTATGGGAAACAATATATTATTCCTAAAGCCTATAATGGTTTAAAATATTAAAGTCTGAGAGGGCTTAGTTTTTACTGAGTAGCCTGAGTTTAGTCAGAAATGGGTTCCACAGCTCTATATCCCAGTTTCTTTATGGCACTGAGATATGAGGCACCGGAACCAATCTAGAACATCTTAAGTGTCTTCTTGTCTTCCTTTTTTACAGCTAGGAAGTTTGGCTTCTCCTTCCTTTCTTTATTCAGTGAAGCAATTATTGCTGCTTTTGTTTTTCATATTCTTCCTTTCAGAACACAGTGACTGCTTCCCCTGGAAGTGATTTGCAGAAGAGATGGATCTACATGGTTCCTGTGCCATGCCGGTGGCTCTGGGACTTTTCATCCTCTCTCTCTTTCTCCCTGCGGGTAAGACTTTTATGTTGGACTACATTCCCATTGATTGCAATGATGGATTCCCTAGACAGGGCTGCATAGAATGGAAACCAATGATGTTTCATGGAATCCAAGAGCAAAAAGTATACAAGAAGGTAGAAAAGTCAGGTTTGCCTTAGGTAGGATCTGAACAGTGCATTCATGGCAATTCAGTGCACAATGCAGGCTTTGGGTGGGTACAACTCTGGCCCACATTGGACATTGCCTGTTGCTCCAAGCACTGCCACAGAGCCATAAATGCAGAGCTGTTTGGAAAGATCTCAGACCTCTTTGAACAGCTCCTCCTTTGCAGATGTAGCCCTAATTTTTCTACCACTGCCACTTGAGGAGACTTACTGGTCTCTTTTCTCCTGCTGAGGTTGGAAGTGTGCCAAAGACACACCTAGGCACTCCCTGACCTTGGAGGCTTAGAAACTGTGAAAAGTACGTGTGCCAGCTAGCATAATGTTGCACCAGGCAGGAAATGGCCCAAGGAGTCCTCCATTTTCCGACCAGCGGTGAATCATGCTGGACAGAATTTACCACAGAAATTTGCTTCCTGCTGCCACCTTCCCTCCAAGTGGTACCTGAGAGAGAGAATAATTTGTGAAATCCTCCCTCGGAAGCTGTTAAGTTGCCCTGCAATTCATGCTGTTCCAAGGGTGGATTTCTCACCTCTGAGTTGGGCTGCAGGCCCAATGAGGGTGGAACCGTACAAACGCCAAGACGCCCAGCTCTCAGCAGGGACAATCCTAGTGCCATTTGGGTGCAGCTACAGACTTTCAGCTGCTTAGGTCAGTTGCCTCTCTGTCACTCCATGCCCTTCCCTCTTTGGGTGTTTTTCCACTGTCACTAGAAGTACACTTGTAGTGACTGTGGAAAAACACCCTTTGTTTGTTTTGGCCACCAGGATGGACTTCTATATTCTAGAGTCTTTTCTTCACTTACTTGGTAATCTGGACCAAGGGACCTCTTAGTCCACATCATCTGCATGGGGCCTGGGGTAATCTGGATCAGATGTGTTCTAAGGGTGCAGCAATTTGGATAACTGGTGGATCTGATAAATCAGAACCACATCCATGCTAACACTGTCTGATCCAAATCAAGGAAGGGGCATCTATATGTAGAGCAAAACTAGGAAGATTCTGAAGCCATGGCGTTGAAGAACGTATTCTGTGACAACGAGACTGTGAAGAAGCCTTTGCATTTCCTTTGGAACAACAGCTGTGTTGATGGGCAAAGATGTCTTCACAGCCCCCACAAAGACACTTCGCATCTGCAGCAAAAGTGTCTTCATATTATCTGTGAAGACACCATGTCCCCCCTACCTGGATGCAGGATTTGATTGATGAGAACGTGGGCCAGTTGCATTTGATGTGGGAAGTGCTCTGATCTTTCCTTTACATTTACTTCCTCCATTTAAAATAAGTACCGTATTCATAAATACTTACAATATATCTGCCGTCAGAGTCTTTGAATCTCAGCTTCGGATTTAGGTGTTGTTTGACATGAATTACTATTTCATTTTTTCCCCTTGGTCCCGATATAATAAATTCAGATCCCAGTGACTTTTGAGTTAAATATTTCTGGTCTTTTTGACATATATGGCTCTCCTCAATGCATAATACTTCCAAATTTAGTTTTTTAAGTAGTGTAAAGATTCTTCTCCTTTTTTGTGGTGAATTCAGTCCATTAACGTTCACTGTTAGTAATTCACATTCCATCATCTTCTAAATGACTGGGTTCTACTAGCTGAAGTGAGGCTGAAGCTCCTTCTTTTTCTTGTTTTTGTGTGCTGTCTTCTTTTGTTTCTAGTTCCTTTCCATATTTCCTTAGAAAACGTTGCATTTTTTCCACCAAACTGAGACAGTGTCTTTGTTTCTGAAAATTGAAGATCACTCCTTCTGTTCTTTTCCTTTACTAAGTTTGTCAATTGAGTATATTCCTTTCTACATTTTAAGATTTCTCATGGAATATGTTTGAGTATAGTTACTTGACCCTTTTCAGTGGCTAGAGGGGATTCAAAAGGCTTCTGTAGTACTAAATCATGAAAAACTTTCTTGTGAGGTACGCCATTACATCTCTAGAAACATTATTCACCTTTGGAAATCTTGAGTTGATTCTATAAACTCAGGCTATTTCCATCATTATTTTTTCCTCTTCCAGTTGCAACATCGTGGCCAGGTTTTGCAGAATCTATCTGCATATATTAGTAATCTTAAATAAAACTCTGCAGTCCTATACTCCATCATGGTATGGCTCTGCCCAATCTTTTTTTTTAATTTTAATTAAAAAATACACTTAACAACAATAATACAAATATTTAGAAACTTCATACTTAACAAACATTTCTTCTTCCTCCTCTTCTTCCTCCTCTTCTTCCTCCTCCTCCTCCTCCTTCCTCTTCCTCTTCCTAATTGAAGTTCTGTGTCTCTAAGCATGGACCTAAGAAGATCTCAATTTTCAGCAGGAGGCAGCAGTTCCACTGCTGGATGGAACTGACGTCAGACCCACATTTAGGCACCAGGGATGTGCACGAATGTTCTAAACATTCAAAATGTTATTGATTTTGATCAAATGTGAATGTACAAATTCGAATAGAATGTCTGCACATGCGAATTTAAACATTCAAACTAATTTTGAATGTTCTGAAATATTTGTTGGGATGATTCAAAACATTTGAATGTACGGATAGGTATATAATACATCCCTAATAGGCAGTTCTTTGGAGGAACAGCTTTGGAACCATGGAAAGTTAGCTTGACAGATTCAGAGTTTAGCATTTGTTACTGTGAATGTTAGACCATGCTCGTGAAAGTTCACTATTCCTGTCCCCCAGACAGGATGCGAAATGCAGAAAGCCTCGTGTGTAGGGCTATAGCAGCCGAGTTTTGTTCTTCAGAATGACCACATCATCCCATATACTTTATGAACACTTTATATTTTTCCCTTCCACAGGTAACAGCTTGAAGTGTGAACAATGCATGAACACAGGTGTTGATCAAATAACTTGCACCAACAATACTTGTCTTGCTGGGTTTGACACATGCATGACAACTGTGGTGGAACAGCAATCAAGTGAGTGGGAAAGATCCAGGGAAGCCAATAGAAAAAGCCAGACGGTTAAAAAGCCAGCAGTGGTTAAAGTGAACCTTCCAAGGCAGTGTCCTGGAGTGTCCCGGAGCACCCCAATTCTCCATAGCTGTAAAACAGTAAAAACGGCACCATAGCCTCACCAGGAACATCCCAGACACAGCATTTGCACTACTTCCTTGTGCAAACATTGCATGGGGCAAAATGGCTGTACAGTTCCATGCTGCATCACGCTAGCAATGACCCGGTACATGGCAGAAGTTGCTGTGTCCATCACTATGATGATGCAGATGCAGATGGTCCTAGATGGGTCATCCTCACTGCAACGGCCCAAAGGTAGGCTGGTTGCAGTGCCAGCGCTTGCAGTGCGAACTCCAGCACTGACCCTGGAGGTAATTTCTGTGGGATGCTATCCCACAAAAGTTAAGTACAAAAGAGCCCCAAGAGGCATGGCTTTCATTTTAAATACAGTATCATTGAAGGATCATCCAGGAATAATATTTCACACTCAAGTTGCTTCCAGGGCTGGAGTAAAGGGTGGACTACTAGCCAGGGAATGGCTTTTTTCCGTTGCTACTGTCAGTCACTAACAATTGCCTGACTATAACAAATTGCACAGGTTATTGCAATTTTTCCTGCTTTTTTAAGCCTTTCTGCTAGGTTTTAAATATTCATTTTTATTGAAGAATCCTTTGTTTTGAAAGTACTTCTTGCTGCCTGCCTTTTATCACATGGATCAGTGAGGTTAATTTTTCATTTTTAAAGCCAATTGCCTAAAAGGTCCTGCACTGAGGGTTTGGGGGCTGGGAGGACTATTTTACCCAGAACAGTATTTCCTAATTCTCTGCTCCTAATAGGATGATTCAGCTTAAAAAGTCAGGCACTGTTATTATTTTTAGTATATTCAAGTTATATTTTCTTTTTATTGCTGAAATCCATCCTAAGACGTTCAGGTACAGGGCAGGATAAAAATGGGAATGGGAATGGGAATGGTGAATGAGTGAGTGAGAGAGAGACTGACTGACTGACTGACTGACTGACTGACTGACTGACTGACTGACTGACTGACTGAGTGAGTGAGTGAGTGAGTGAGTGAGTGAGTGAGTGAGTGAGTGAGTGAGTGAGTGAGTGAGTGAATGACTACTGGGCATTCTGAGAAATTGGATGGGTGTCTAAGCAAGGGCTCCAACAATAGTTCATCTTTCCTTTTCCTCCCAGATCAAGGACCTAACCAAGTCACCACTTTAAAAGTATGCACTCTAAAGGAGGTATGTGAAACAATAAAAGCACAGATAGGATCACTTGCTCCATCTGGCTCTATTATCAAAGAAGTCGAATGTAACAAAGCCCCAACTGCAGCTGCGTCCTTTTTTCTGATCCTTTCTGGCCTCTTGCTGATGAAGTTCCTTCTGTAAGAGGCAAAATCAGGAATCGGTGCTGGAGAAGACTCCCATTTCTCATCTCCTCACAGATCCAGAGGAGGTTCAGTCTCAGGTTAAAGCATATGAAAGTAAATGAATAATTAAAGGTGGGATTGTATTGTGTCCACACTGTACTCACTGTTTAACTAAAAGCTGCTACACTTAAATATTTTTTTCTAAAAAAGAATTCTTTCAGCTGTATTAATTAAACAAGATTCCACAGCATTAAGCTTTGTGACAATAAAAGTAAATCAAACCAGCTCTAGATTCAGATTCATGAGTTGAAAGAATGACTGTAAAGGTGGGTCTCTGATTATTGGCTGTGGTAACCTCTTTGGAGATGTCTGTGTGAGATTCTGCCTAAGAACCTAAGAGGAGCCCTGCTGGATCAGGCCACAGCCCATCTAGTCCAGCAGTCCATTCCATCCCACACTGTGGCCCACCAATTGCTTCTGGGAATCCCAAGCTGAAAATGAGGGTAAAAGCTGCGCCTGCTCTCATCTCTAAGGGAGTGCACAAATGCAATTATTGACATTCGATTCAGTTCAAATCAGATGAAATATTTGAATGGTCGAATTAATCCGAATAGAGGAAAAGACAGATGTATTCCAATTCGAACCAATTTGAATACATTCATATCTATTTGTACGAATATTCCATTTGTATTTGAAAATACGAATGTTGACAACATTCATATGTGTCCATACGCGTCCGTATGTATTTGTACTCATTCTGTTTTTATCCCACATGGATCCCATTTTTTGTCCCATACATACCTGTACAAATGCATACGGATACGAATAAGATGCGTACGAATACGTATGCAATGCGTACATATCTGCACACATACAAATGTCCGAATAATTCGTATGAATGATTTGAAAGTTTTAAAATTCATTCGAATGTTAAAAAACAAATGTATAGACATTCAATTCAAATTTGAATGTCTGAATTTGAATGTGATCAAATTTCGAGAGTTTTGAATATTCTTGCTCATCCCTACTCATCTCCTTGCAAGTGGCCTTTAGAAGCATTTTCCCTATTTCTCCAACCTGAAGACAGGACCTAGGCATCCATTCTAGTAGCCATTGATACACCTGTCCTTGGATGAATTTGTCCAAAGAACATAAGAGGATCCCATCTAGGTACAGGACCCCGATCCAGCTGTCCCATATGATTCTATCCTTTTCATCCTCCTGTTGGCACTTATGTGACAACAGGGGAACTTACTTCCACATGTGGTGGATGTGTAATGAAGTAGCAGAATTTTGGGACAGAGTAATGCTGGAAATACAAAGTGTTTTTTGAATTAATATAAGACCCCATCCAGGACTGTGTCTTTTGCAAGTTTATAAAGATCATTCGGCATTGGTTCCAGATAAATATATAGTAGATAGAATGTTATGGGCAGTTTTATTAGTTATAGCTGCGGGTTGGAAAGACAAAACAAAATGGTCTCGTGAGAGGTGGTATAGTAACATTCTTGATATATATAAATTTGATGCCCTTAGATGCCAGCGGCTCTTCTACACTGGAGAAAGTCATCGTCTGGATTTATGAATGCTTGGAGCAAATTATATACAGCCTTTATTAATGATACCTTACCTACGGAAATGAAAGAAGGACTACTGAAATTGTGGACATATTTACCCTTGACCTTTGAGGCATAAGGGAAGGAGGGTGGGGTTGACTATGTTGAGTTAATGTGTTACTGAAATGATAGCAATGTGTGTGTGTTTCCTTTCTGTTTGTATTTTCTTTTCTTTATAAAAGCAATAAATAAAAATGGGGGTGGGGGGAGAGGATCCCATCTAGTCCAGATCCCATTTCACACAGTGTCCCATCAATCACTTCTGGGCACCTCTAGCAGAAGACAAAGGCAAAACCTTCCCCTGCAGTTCTGCAATCGGCTGCTGAAAATGACACATCTGTATCTCCATTTTAGAGTGTAGAAGCATCACTTCCAAGTGGACCCAGGAGCACCTTCATTCAGGAAGCAAAACTGGGCACTGCATAAATGGTGCCCCAGAGAGCAATTGTGCCTGGAAATGAAGCAGTGCAGTCATTCCAAGGCCCAAGGAGATGCAGCACTATGCTATTGACCTTTGATATTTATAGCTTAGTGGTGCAGCAAGAAAGTAGATCATTGCTGGTCTAATTCTTTGCATATCCCACTGAAATGTAATAACAAGCCATTGCAGTGTGCTGAGAAGGTTGCATGGATAGGACTGAGGTAGGTCTTCATTAATCCTCGAAACAATGCCAGAGGAATACAGAGACCATATTCAGCAGAATGCAGAATGCAGCTGCTAGACAGCTTACTGGAACAGCTGGCCAGAAGTACATCACGCTGGTCTTAAAAGAGTTGCAGTGGCCGTCAGTTCACTACCAAGCCCAATTCAAGGTGGTAACTTTAACCTATAAGGTCCTATATGACTTGGAACCCAAATATCTAAAGGAATGCCTTCTTCCATATTGATCAGCCCATGCTTTAAGAGCTGCAGGGGAGGCCCTCCTGGTTGTCCCACCACCCTCAGCAGCAAAAGGGGTGCACACCCGGGAGAGGGCCTTCTTATTGGTGGCCCCCAGGCTATGGAATAGTCTCCCAGATCTTAAGGCAAGGACAGGTCAAATTGCCAAGGAGATTCTTTGTTTGCAACAGTGAGTGCAGAGTTGAGTGTTTCTTATACAGAAGATGGGGAGTCACACCTCCAGCAGCACAGCTGTTTCACATGGAGCCGAACCAAGCAGCAGAGATGCTGTCATTCTCTCTGAGTCCAAACTATCCCCATTTGGGGGGCCAAAGCAGTTTCCACATTTGGCCCTTGAGGCACACCTCCCTTGCTTTGGCTGGCAGGAGTGGGACCTTCCTCCGAGGAGTCAGAAGGGACATGAGGCACGACAGGTGGACCAGCTGAGAGTTTCACTTTGTCCACATTTTATTCTCACCTTGGATGGTGTTGACCTCAGTGTGAGCATGACCTAAGACTGAATTTGCAACTTACCTGGCCTGAATGGTCCAGGAAGATCATTCATGGCCAATGAGGAATAGTAGCAGCTAGGACCACCTGCATGAAGATCTCTGGAGCAGGCCCATTCCTGTTCAGCTGCTCTAGTAATGTGCATGGCAGCCCCCCCCCTTTACGTGGTAGAACGCCCTGACATCAGATGCCCCCCCACCCCTCACTCTGACTGGGCAAGGGGATGCACGAGTGGAGGACATGATGTGATGTTTGGATCTTAAAGCCTTGAAGGTCCAAACATAAATGCTCATTGCCTCACAACACTAGGAGAGCTGGAGATGCACCATTCCTGACACCGCAGGAGAGCTTATGGATAGCGTGTAAGTAGTTCACGCCAGATAAAACCCCAGGAATGGGTCAGGATTCCTCAGGGACAGTTGTAGCAGAATGTACAGCATCCGCAAGATCCACCTGGAACTGTTCCCCAGGAAAGTGTAAATACACCCTCGGATTCCACTGTGACTTTTCTTGTGTGTAAAACAGCAGTTCTCAACCTTCCTAATGCCGCAACCCCTAAATGGAGTTACTCATGTTGTGGGGACCCCTAACCACGTGGGCGGAGCAGCTGGGAGGTGGGAGGGAAGGGCGGTAGGAGGCTCGTCGCGACCACTCTGAAAGGGTAATTCGACCCCCAAAGGGGTCCCGACCCCCAGGTTGAGAACCACTGGTGTAAAATATGCTCTCCTCAATCGCAAGGGGAAAGGTTAATTCAAAGTAGAATGACCTGACTCAAACCTGAAGTAAACAGAGTGCATGAGGGCAAGCCATTAGACATTTATGCTGTTATACATCCTTTACCATTATGTTAGATTTATTCTGATCCTTGATCTACCCAAAGATATCACACTTGCTATTTTTCTAGTCCATTTTCCACTTGAAATTGTAAACAGAGTCAGGTCCAAATGTTGCTGGCTCATTCATTTTATTTCCAGTCTTTGTCAGCAATGTTCTTCTGTTGACTCTTTTGCTCAGGAAACACAAATTCCATGTTCAAGAGATCTAGGGTTTTTTTTATATTTCCAAAATATAACAACTTCCTCTTTATTTTAACACACACACACACACACACATCAGAATAAGAATTATTTGTTACCATGTTGGAACAAGGCATCTGTGCACCCTTAGCACTGCTAGAAAATCACCCCCCTCCCCAATGAAAGTACACAATGCACAGTTTTACTTCTCAAAACTGCCATCTGTTGCATCCTCAAGAGTGCTGTTTCCTGATGCCATCTCAGCATTGTTCAAGGTTACACTGTGGGCTGGTTTGCTCTTAACTCAGTGGGATGGTATAACAACATCATTCCACTGAAATGAAGATCAGGTGCCAAGGGCATCCACACCACAAGTGCTAGTGCACTTCCCAGCCAGACCACCAGCACTTGAAGTGTGGATGGCCTAGACTGGTCCAGCCTGGCCAGATCATCAAGGCAACTGCAACATCTGGTGCACGCCAGAATTTTGCCATAGCATTCAGTCCATAGTGTGCTACTGTACAGCTGCCAGCCACCCTGCCCTGCCCCATCACAGTGTTCTTACCTGGAAGTGGGTGTGAGTGCTGTGTCTGAGAGCTCTCCAGCTTTTCCTGGTGAAGCTGTGGACAGGTTTTTGCTTGTCCCCAGCTACGGAAGATCAGAGCAGCTGGAGGAAGCTCCCAGATGTTCCAGGATGGTAGTGGTGGCGCAGAGCATATACAGACCTCCCACGGAACACCTAGAACCACTCCCTTCCGGTAAGGGCAAACAGGCCCTAAGAGTCACAGCAGCCTTTCTGCCACATTTTGGACTAACTGCAGCTTCTAAACCAAGATCAAAGGTAGCACTACATACATGACATTAATCTCATGCTGAAGAGAAGCCAGGTAATCCTTGTCTAGGTAGGAGCATAACCGGTTACCTGCATTCCTCACCAAGAGGTCACTTAGCCCTCAAGAGACAAAGAAGAATCTAAGGTCATCCCAAACTACATATGTGTTCTTCTGGGTGAGATGCAAAGAGGATGAATGCCCAGGTCCAAAGTTCAATGCAAATCATAGCCCAACCTTTCACATTCGTGTTGGATGTAGTTTTCTATTGCATTAACTTCATCTTTATCACTTGTAGGAACGCATGCAGATTTGAGTCTTGTCCTTGAAAGTGTGGTATATAGGAAACAGTGACTCTTCTTACAGATCACAAAGATAGGTCTCGGTTTCTCTGGATGCCTCATGGTGCCACCACAAAAGGGAAGTGAAAGGACACCAGTGCAAAAACAAAAGGAACGAGACACAGAATGGTTCGAGATAGGCAGGACAAAGTGGAAGCTTGGGTAATGCATGCACACGTTATTCTTTATAAAGGAAGAGCAAGTGGGGGAAAGAAGGAACGACAAGCAATTTTGACCTCACCTGAGAACTCTTGGTAAGTTCACCACCAACTTTTATGATGTCTCTAATATATTGTTGTGTTTGCTTAGGCATCTTCTTTCCCTTCCATTATGAAATGCTAGGATGCAAACGTGTGGTTCCCTGTAAGCACCAACCAACCCCAACCTTGCTTAACTTCAGCAAGTGTATTCATGCACTGGGACCAAGGTCTCTACAGCTATTCCATTCTTCCAACATTTGTCTTGAGGCATCGCAAAAAAAAAAAAAAAGGCATAACTAGATGTCTCCTCATTGTGGGTTGGTGGACTTCAGTGGCACTTGGAATTCCATTATGGCTTTTATTAGCAGTGAAAGATTAAAGAAGATACCTTGCTGAGAACTTGTTCCTCAAGCCAGAATTCAATCAGGACACCAGCTTAGAATTGGGTGCCAGGGGAATCTAAAGGGTAATTCTTATTTTCCTTCTTCTCCTCCTCGTCATTCCTCATTCTTGTCTTCTTCCTCTACTTGAGCAGGCCAACTCCAAACTGAATAAGATTTGGACTGCGTTCACACCTAGGTATTAATCCAGTTTCAGTCCACCTTCAGAGCAAGAGAACACATCAACACATCAGCAAAGTGACCAGACATTTTCTTTTCTCATTATCTGCCCCAAAGATGAGTTTTCTGAGTTAGATAAGCTGTTTTTCTTTAGCATTCTCATGTTGCTGGTGTGCTCTCCTACTCTGAAAGAGGGCTAAAACTGAATACAGCCTTGAGCATTGGGTGTGAATGCAGCCTTGGAGAAAAAGAACACTAGTCATTTGAACTTCCTTACCTTTTAATGACCCATAAGCTAAAGCCTCTGTCTGATGTGGTGGATTTAGTTTACAAAAGCTCATGCCAGAGCTTCTTGCTCTCTGTCTTTAAGGTGGTACTTAACTAGACCTCACTTTAGAAAAATATACTGATGCAGACTAACACGGACTAACACTTTGAATTCTACCACCATGGGAGGAACTAGAGCGGGATATTAAAAGATTATTTTCCACCCTACCCCAAGAAATCCCCCCCCAAAAAAAGTAGCGATAAATGGGAAGCAATTGTTGCATCATTTGTTGCATGCAGTAAAAGCAGTAATTGCAAACAAACAAACAAACAAACCCTAGAACAATTTTGAAAATATAACTATACTGGACTGGTAGAACATTCTTTGGGAATTACTTGTAAATGATTGTATAAGAAAATATAGAGCTGGTGGAAGAGGGAAATTCTCAAACCTGAGATACAGAGAATTTGCTCACCCATGCTAGATGAGGTCAGTAGGATAAGATAAATGAAGCATCCTGAGGAAATATAGGACCTTCCTACACCTGGGCTTATTCTGGGATATATCCCAGAATAGGGAACTGCTGCACACATGTTAGTGCTGATTATGGCAGGTCCCAGACAACACCTGTCATGGTCTGCATTGGCACGAAGACAACAGCAGAGCTCTATCCTGATACATATTTCAAAATAAGGTCATGTACGGAAAGATCCATAGAATGACGAATCATCCAACCCGAACTTATAATTTAAACAACACAGCGGGGCCTAGGAGACGTCAGGGAGGAAGTGTAATATGTATCATTACCTAACATATTATGTTAGCTTTGATATGTATGATTAAGATGAAACAAAAAGATATTTCAGTAGCCATAGCTATGAAGGAAGGTAAGACCTAATAAAATGTTGACATGTTGGCCGTGTCTTCACGGCAACCTTATTTCGGATTCAAAATGTTTTCAATCCTCGGAGTCCGCACGGCAGTTTGGCTTAACCCGCTTTTCCCGTGTTAAACCACCCCAAAGTGTGGTGAATCTCAATCCTGATTTCAACAGGTCTCACTCTGGATCATGCGCTTGAAACGTTTTACATTTTTTACTGTGTGGACAGTACCATTTTAAGAGATGAGAATCCATGTTTAGGGTTTCCCTCTCCCAATAGCTTGCTTCCAAAGACAGTGATTTCAGTGTAAAAATCCACTTAACAGGGATCGCTACACTGTAGCGATGGAACCACTTCACACCTTGATGGTTGGAATAACAATGTTGCAATTTTGCGCAATTCTAGCTCTGGAGTTCTGACTTTAAAAAGGGAAAGGGAGGAAAGCAGCTGAATGTGAATGTTTAAAGCAAAGGGGCTTTAGTTGCCACTGCTGCTGTGTGCCCTGAGCAATGGGGAGAGGAGGGGAAAGAATCGCTGGCTGGCTGCCCGCTGCCATTTTTCCTCCATTCATGGAAGCGGCAGCCACCCAGCCACCCAGTTAGGCTCGGTGAAGGGGTCCCTTATGGGTGGCACGTCCATGCCAGGAGGAAGAGGGCAGGGCAGCCCCGAAAAGCGGCTTTTAAAAAGTAACCACTTGAGTCCCACCTTGAGTCATGTACCCCACGTACGATCCTCAGAATCCGGATCCAACACGATTAACTTAAAAGTAATGGGAACAGGCAAATTCGTGTTTGCATCCAGTTCTACTATTTCGGTTTAGGGAAAGCAAAATAAGCTTGCTGTGGGGATTCGCCCATTTTGTTTACCTTGTTTACCTTTCTTTTAACAGCTCTATTTTGTCCCCAGAACTAGACACCTGCATCTGACACCACCATGTCACTGCTGGGATTCCTCTTTGGCTTTGTTCTCTTAACCACAGGTGAGGGGTGGCTGATGATGCGTCCACCAGTGATGGTCCAAGTAGAGCAGCGGTTCTCAACCTTCCTAATGTTGTGACCCCTTAATGGATTTCCTCATGTTGTGGGGACCCCCAACCATGGGGGCAGAGCAGCTAGGAGGTGGGAGGGAAGGGTGGTGGGAGACTTGTCGCGACCCCTCTGAAAGGGTAGTTTGACCCCCAAAGGGGTCCCGAACCCCAGGTTGAGAACCACTGAAGTAGAGGGTCCTAACATAACACTCATATACTAAGGAAAGACGAATTTGGGGCTTATGCACCAGAGGGACACCTGTAACCCTCTGAATTATGTGTTTTATTTCTTTTTGGACTCATGTACTGATTTTCTTCTGAAGAAGTCAAACACTCTCTCTGACCATTTTAAACTCACTACTGTGAGTATTCATTCAAATTTTCCATGGCCAGATGTTTAGTAAGCTTGGAATTATTGTATTCTTGCAAATGTTCTGAACAGAGGTGATAATCTACCTATCAGCAGGCAAAATGAGTTGCAAGCACCAGAATTGGGGGGGGGTCAAATGCAGGGGCTTCTCCTCCTCCTCCTCCTCCTCCTCCTCCTCCTCCTCCTCCTCCTCCTCCTCCTCCTCCTCCTCCTCCTTCCCCACAAAGCCAGCTGGGTGGCCTTGGATTAGTCACAGCTGTCTTTCTGTGCTCCCACAGCGCCACTGACCTCACAGGATGTCTGTGGTGGGGAGAACAGAAGGTTTGTAAGCCACTGAGTCCTCTTAAAAGGATGAGAAAAGCAGGGTATAAAAACCAACACTTCTTCCTCCTCCTCCTCTTCTTCTCCATATGTGATTAGAATTCCGATATCACAGGATTCTTAAGGGGCCCACATATTCTAACTGAATATAGAAAAAAATAAAATTTCCATGGATATACTTGGCTCTTTGCATGTTAATTCATTTGGAAAGCATTTCTTCTGCAGTTGATTTCCAAGACTGTTCTGTTGCTCATAATGATCTAATTTGCAATGTTCAGCCACTTGAACTCTGAACTTTCTTTTGAGATGTTATGTATGCACTTCTTCTTGGCTTACCGCATTTATCCTTCATCAGTATAAGTAAAAAATTGTGCAATTTATGGACGGTGGATCCATGATGTATCTCACTTGTTTAATTGACCAAGCCATATACAGTATTGGCAGGTTTCTGCGGGACGTTTTCCTGACGGTGACCTTAAATTGTGAATTTTTACAACCCAATCTTATTACTTCAAGTTGCATAGGGCAGGAGGAGGAAAGAACCCAAGAACCTAAGAGAAGCCCTGATGGATCAGGCCACAGCCCACCTAGCCCAGCATCCTGTCCCACACAGTGGCCCACTGATTGCTTATAAGCATCTCGAGCAGAAGACGAGGCAGAACTTCCACCTGCTCTCAACTCCCTGCAAATGGCTTTTAGAGGCCTCCTGTCTGTCCCCCCAGCTTTGAAGATGTACTTATAGTAGCCATTGATACATCTGTCATCCATAAATTTCTCTAACTCTTCCTTAAAGCCATAAAGGCCATTCCTTAAAGGCCAGTTGCAGTTACCACCCAGTTTCGTTACGTTGGATACGGATTCACTCCATCCATGAATGAAAGGTGCAATGGGCACATTTTTTCCTTTCTTTCTTGCCCCTGTAGGTCCTTCTAAATGGAACTGTGGTTTTGGAACTCAATTAGAACAAGTCTTTTTTTTTTCCCATCTCCCCCTTTCCAGGCGCTGCTTTGGAGTGTGAAGTCTGTATTGGCACTGGCACCAATTGTACTGGCAAAATGGAGACTTGTGAGGCTGGCAAAGACACCTGCGTCATCACCGTATCCGAAAGCATAATAGGTGGGTAAAATAGATTGCAATAATCTGAGCTGATCAATCAACCCCTAACCCTAAATATATCATTGTGCAGAATGAGACAAATCGGCAGAAAGTAGGAAATGATGGTGCAGGTATAGTACAGTCGGATCCCCGTATCTGCTGGGGATACATTCCAGCTCCTGCCATGGTTACCTGAAACTGTGGATAACTGCGAACAGGCCTTCCGCTTCTGGGGTCATGCACCCCCAGAACCAGAAGTGTTTTTGTGGCCTCCAGAGATCATTGAAATAGGCATGTGATGCCACCGGATCCCTCCCCCCCTCCCATGAGCCCCCTTGTGAGCCTCTGGTGGTGCCACATGCCTATTCCAATGCTCTGTGGAGGCCAAAATTGGCCTTCCAGTTCTGGGTGCTTTTCCCTCATGGCGTCCACGGGGGGTGAGGGCGGCTGACTCAGTAACTGTGGCTACCGAATCAGTGGATACAGGACTGTACACTAAAAGGGGCGAGACCCCACACCATGTGAGGGCAAACTAGAAACAAAGGCCTTTCCACACTGGGATATATTCCAAAATAGGGCCTTGGCATCCACATGCTAGTAATGGCAGGTGTCTGAAGGTTTCCTGGTTCGATTCCACGCTCCTCCATATAGCCAACTGGGTGACCTTGGGCTAGTCCCAGAACTCTTTCTGAGCTCTCACAGCCCCACCTACCTCACAGGGTGTCTGTGGTGGGGAAAAGTAAGGTTTGCCAGCCACTTTCAGCTCCCTTAAAAAGGCGGGAAAGCTAGGTATAAAAGCCCACTTTTCTTCTCCTCCTCCTAATTTGGCCACGCTGCTTCTATCTCAAATGGGACAAAGTAGAGCCTAACACTTCTGCATTTTTTAAAAATTCCATAGCTGGTTTTCAGATACAGACAGTATACAAAGGGTGCGAAAATTCAGAAGTCTGCAGTCATAGACCACAATATATGCATTTTGGAATTGGACAAGAAGTAAGAACAACTATTGCTTGCTGTGTTGGGGATGCCTGCAGAACAGCAAATCCTCAGGGTAAGTCATGTTTCCTATCATAACAGAATGACAGGTAAAAAAATCCTATTCTTATACACTGCTGCAAGCTATCTATACAGCAGCATCTTGCTCATTCATCAAATACTATTTATTCAGTTCTCAATCTCATCTCTATAATTATTATTATTATTATTAAATATTGGTATTAAGTATATCATATATGTATAGGGTCTTAAAAACCACTCACATATCCATATCAATAATTTGATTTTAATAAACACTCTATCAATATATATTTAGTACTAATATATTTTTTTATTACCATACTCCTTTTTAAAACTTTTTAATGATATGGTCATTTGACTAATCATTAATATACTTACTTACTACTGGTATTGCTACTGCTATATCAATATCTATGTCTGTGTCTAGGTGGGTAAGATCATTTGCAAATAATCTCAGCTGGTCAATCAACCCCAATCGTAACCCAAGCTAACCTCAATCCCAACCCAACCCTAACCCAATTCAGTTTGGTCTTGTGGTAAGAGTGCCGGACTCATATGTTGTAGTCACTGGGTTCAATCCCACACTCCTCTTTGAAGCCAGCTAGGTGACCTTTGGCTAGTCACAACTCTCTTTCTGAGCTCCCACAATCCCACCTACCTCACCGTCCCTTGTAGGGAGGAGAACAGGTTTGCATGGGTGAGGAATATAAAAGCCAACTACTACTACTACTACTACTACTACTACTACTACTACTACTACTTCCTTCCCTCATATCATTGTGCGGGATGGGGCACATCTGCAGAAAGTAGAAGATCATGGTGCAACCAGTGCAGAACCGGCCTTGGAATCAACTTTCTCTTTTGCTTTACGTGCTCTGCTGACTTCCTACCACTGTTTCATTTCAGTGCCTCCACGCATCACCAAACCCAATGGAAAGGAATGCCCATCCTGCTATGCAGTGTTTTCTGGCACTTGTGATGAACGTGAAATGGTGGATTGTGTTGGGCCAGAAAACGACTGTCTTGACCTGGAGGCAACTTTAACTTATGGTATCTCTAATCTTACTTGCAATGTACCCTTAAGCCCTTTCCACTTCCAGGGTGAGGGTTGGAATGCTTCCAGGCATTCCGGGATTCTCCCTGGATTTTACACAGCATGCCACACCTGCCTGTGGCATGCCCTGAACGGTCCTGGGTTAGTAGATCAAAAATCTGATATTAAGGGAAATCTGTCAATGATGCTGAAGTTTCCTCTAATATCAATCGCTTACTGCCATCTGTTGGCTTCTTGCACAACTGTTCCTTTTCCAAATATTGGATGTAAAGGAAAGTCCAGGTGGGGGAACGGGAGGGTACTTGGTTGGCATTGGGGTATTTGCAACAGAAGTAATAATGCAAGGTGCTGGCAGATTGAGGTAAGAGCCAGGATTGCCCCTTGCCATCTGGAGGTACCTCATTTTACCCCATAGCATTTACCCCATATCCCTTTCTAAGTATGTAGGTCCTTCCAACGATTTTCTCCTTCCAGTCCTTATTAGGGATGTGCACAATTTTTTTTTTGACATTTTATTTGAATCGAATCAAAAACCAGAAAATCCGGTTTGATTCTAATCTTTTAAATTCAAATTTAACAAGATTCGATCCTTATTTACCAAATTCAAATCTATTTGTTTGAATTTTTAATTCGAATCTGCACATATGAATATTGGCAACATTTGCATGTCCATGTGCACATCTCCCCCACATCCATACACATCCGTATACATCCCGTAGTTATCCCATATGCAACCCATTTTTCTCCCATACCAACCAGTACAAATGCATATGGATGTGAGAAAGACGCGGATCTTCAAGGATCGTGTATGAACCTATACACATATGAATGTCCAGATAATCTGAATGAATAGATCCAAAGTTCGACATTCAATATGAATGTTTGCATTCAAATTTTGGGTCATTCTATTCGAGTTTGAATGTCGAAATTCAGCACATTCGGTTGGATTTCGAATGCCTGCGAATATTCATGCACACCCCTAGTCCATATTACCTCCTTGGGTCTGGAGCAGAAGTGGCCTTTTCCAGAGGCCAAATATGGTCCTTAGATCTTCCAATCTGGTTCTCAGGATTGCTTCCAGAAAACCACGTCCCTCCCCTAGTCCACATCAGGGTTCCCTCAGAGGTCAGGTTTAATCAGTGCTACTAGATGAACTGACCTCTTTTTTCTATCCTTTTCAGGACCTATTGTTGTCCAAGTAACGCAGAAAGGCTGCGTCACAAAAGGGGCCTGTGCCGACTTGACAACAGGTGAAACAAGAACAGCAGGCGTCCGATCGGTGCTCAAACACGCCACGTGCAAAGCTGCCACTTTCAAGCCTGAGTGATGACCTATCAGCTGCCCTCGTAGGATCTACTGGTGAAGACCCCTTCTAATCCACTCGGCTGTGTTGCGTGGCTTGGACAACTGCACAACATCTCTGTATTATGCATCCAATATCTTGCTAAAAGTTATTTTTCCTGCCTCTCAGGTGGCCCTTCAGGTCCACTATGGGTGAAAACAATAAATGCAAGCCTGCTTGAAATCATATAAAAAGTGTTCCTATGCATCATCATGTATGGAAACCTTCACCTTATAGATATGGGGCACGTAGCAGCTAGATGCATGCATGAAAGTGCTTGTCATCTTCTGGAACTGCATAATAATAATATATATATTCTGGGTTTCTCAGGTCTTGTAATGGTTCAGTAGCTTTTAATCTTTCTTGTAAACAGCTTCGAGATTTTTTAAATATGAAGAGCGGTATATAAATACTATATATATAGAAGAATTGGCTTTTATACCCCACTTTTCTCACCCATTTAAAGGGACTCACTGCTGACAAACCTTCTTTTCTCACCCTTAAGGGGACCCAAAACAGTGGACAAACCTTCTGTTCTTCTCCCCACAACAGACACCCTGCAAGGTAGGTGGGGCTGTGAGAGCTCAGAAAGAAAGCTGAGACTAGCCCAAGGTCACCCAGCTGGTTTCATGGAGGAGTACAGCAGAATCAACCAGGGAACCTAGCTGATAAAAGGCCAACACTCTAACCACAAGTCCAAACTGGCTCTCTCTAGAGAGAGAGAGAGAGAGAGAGAGATATGGGATTGAGCATTAATCTCAGCCCCTATGATGAAATTATTAAGCTTTAATGCTTAATTATTAAGCTTTAAAGCTCTGATGCTTTTTCCTTTTTATATTATTCTTCAGTTATCCACCACAAAGGGTAAAGTGTCACATTTTTTTCTGAGACATAGGAAATTCACCGACAAGATGATTACAAATGAGTTTACTTTCATTTCATGAATTTGAATGGGATTGCAAAGACAAAAAAATCCACACAGATATGGAGGACAGAAAATTTCCTCCTGAATAATTTGCAAAACACACATGCAGTGATAAAACAGAAGCCCAACTGAGAATTCCAACGCAACATTTTCCATTATATTCATGGGAAGAAGGGGAAACACCTCCAAAGCTGCAACGCCATGGACCTTTCAAAGGAGGAGCATTTGAAGGGGATGGCATGGGTTAGTTTTAAGTTAACTCTAGGTGGCAGGTGGCCAGAATGATGGAAACTGAATGAGTAGCTGTAGCTCAGTGGTAGAACAAACTGCCTGGAAAGCAGAGGGGTGCTGGTTCAATCCCCAGCCTCTACCCAGAAGCAGGTAAAGGCAAACCACTTCTGTATCTCTACCATGAAACCTGCATAGAGAGGTTATGAAGTCAGCCAGGGATGTTTTTGCACTTGGCTTCCTGCCCACTGGTAGGCGATGCCATGCATACGCACCTTACCAGATGTTACCCTACCGTATATTAGGGGGTCAAGTGTGAACTGGCCTCTGGAGTCAGCCACAGCTCAGTGGGACACATCAGTGACAAACAAAGTTGTAGTTCAGGAATGCCTGGAGGGTCACGGTTGAGGATTCCTGCTTTCAGTTTCCAGTGTCTTGCATAGGTCTTTCTAGATAGCAGAAGTGGTGCATTTGAAGAAACTACACTTCTGAAAGGAGGTCATCCAGATACACAACAAGTAGAAATGAACTTGTGCACCATTAGATCAGACCAATGGTGCAAGAAAAATGAAACAAAACTTCTTTTCTTCCAACTTCCTCTTTTCCTGCTTCCAAGCCAACCCAGCCAGCCAGCCAGCCAGCCAGCCAGCCAGCCAGCCAGCCAGCCAG
>MTQE01003491.1:8047129-8075378 GCA_014337955.1 Aspidoscelis marmoratus
AGTGACAGTGGAGAAGTAAATAAGTCTTTTGGGGATGCAGCCTTTGTGAAGCAAAGGAAGGACTTAAAGGGAAAGCGTGTGTGTGTGTGTATAGATGAACCTGGCACATTTTGTTTCTCATATTAGATCTGTATAAAGTTGTATACTCTACTTCATTAATTTAGGAAAAGTTCAAGCATGTTTTTAAAATGAAGTTTCCCCTGCACTTACATCCTGAATAAATCATTTCCCTTAATATAATGTGTTCCAGAATGCTATTTTCTCCTTGATATTCAGGCTTTCAAGATCCATTTGCAGAAAGAAATAAAGTCCTCCCCAGGGATGCCCACTGAATCCAAAGTGGTGGGAAAAATAAAAGAGGAGGAGGAGGAGGGGGGGTTGTGCCTTGCTTTCTCACCCTTTAAGGGGACTCAAAGCAGCTGACAAGCTTTCTGTTCTTCTCCAGGGCCCTTTCTGCCCTTGGCCTTATTCCAGAATATATCTCAGGATAGGGGTCTGTTGTCCACATGCTATGCAGACTATGGCAGGCCTCATTCATTCTCATACTTTTTTTCAAAAAAAAATTTTTTTCCACTGAAAAAAAGCCCTTTCATGATCAAAAGAACCAGTGAGACACGAATGTTCAATCAAATTGTTATTTTGCATTTGTTTTGATTGAAGTTTTGGGTATGCACAAAACCAATTTTTTGTTCTAATAGAAATATCTGTGAATACAAAATATTTAATTAAATTTGCAAAAGCAACTTGAAATTTGCACAGCCCTGGTATGCACTAGAGCAATATGTGCGTGTGTAAGCAGGAATACTAAACCCTGGGTGCTTTCACACTTCCCTTCCTGGCCACTGGATGGGGAAGGAACACAATTAACCGATGTTGACTACCGCTCGGACTTGGAGCCCTAGTCAACTTTGGCCGTTCCCTCCCCCTATGATCAAATATTTACCTGATTTGAACCGGGGGGGGGGGCGGTCCTTCTCTGGGCACTGCCATTTTGGCAGTGGTGCCCTCTATGATAGTGCCTGTGTCAGCGCTACTGCCCTGATGATGCTGATGTTCAGTGCGTGTGCAGTTGCATCTATGGTCATTTGAGGTGCCAGGGATCTTGCATGGCACCCCAGGAAACCCCAGAGCACCAGAAGAAGAGCAAATGCTCACTGCCCTGGATGCTTGAGGTAAGCTTTCAAGGCAATGTTGCTTTACACGTGGAGCATAATTTCATGCTCCACACCTAATCAACGATTAATGAAATTCTGGTGAGGGCAGGCACACTTGGAGGCTGTCGCAGCCTGCTCCATGTGCGGATGCTTGTCCCCAGGAGTTCACTAACTATGTACTAGAGGCCATAGTGTGAACAGGTCACCTGACCCTGACCCTAACCCTTTAATTGATTTGAGCTGCTCTAGGAATCGAAGGCCGCCTGGGAATTAGCATAACATAAATAATGAAATGAAAATAATGAAAATAATGCCTGGTGCAGAGATGAAAAGAGGAAATCAAACTTACATTGGGGAGTTACAGAGTTGCAGGCATCTCCCACACAGCAGGAGACACTTGCTCTCTGTTTATTGCCTTGCCCGTAATCCATATATCTTGGACCAAGTTTGCAGGCAGGAGAAAATCCACAGCTTTTGTCAACTGTCTGCACTGAGTATCCACCTAGAAAAGAACAAGTGAGTTAATTGGATGACACAATATCTCTCCCTGCCAAGGAAAAAGCATAGAGTTGCCCATGGTGACTGGGAATGACAAAAAACTGGCTGGAAAGTAGAGGGTCACTGGTTCGATCACCAACCTCTCCTTGGAAGTAGGCAATGGCAAAGGACATCTGTATGTCTACTTAGTAGGGATGTGCACAAATATTCAAAGAAATTCAAAATTCGATCAAATTCATCCGAATTTCGACATTCGAATTCCAATCAAATGTCCATGAATTCAAATTTAAACATTCAAACAAAATTTGAATTTTTGAATCCGTTTGTTTGAATTATTCATACATTTGTATGTGTACGGGTTCGTACATGATGCGTACTTGCGTGCACGCATCTTTTCCGCATCCATACGCATTTGCACGGATCCATACGGGACAACACTGGGTTGCAGACGGGACAGCTACAGGATGCATGCAGATGTGTATAGACGTGTACAGGATGTGTAACGATTTGCACGGGCACATACAAATGTTGTCGACATTCGTAAGTACAAATTTGAATCAAAAATTCGAACAAATAAAACTGAATTATAAAATAATTTAATTAAAATAGAAATAAATTGAAATTCAATTGAATTCAAATCGAAGCGGGAAAATTCAAATTTTAAAGGTTCGAATCAAATTCAATGTTCAGATATTCAATTCGAATTGAATCGGGTTCTGAAAATTGCGTTCGTGCGCACCCGTACTGCTAAGAAAACTGCATAGAGGTGCCCGTGGAGACTGGGAATGGCAGTAGCTTAGTGGTAGAGCAAACTGTCTGGAAAGCAGAGGGTTGCTGGCTCAACTGCCCTGGAAGCAGGCAACGGCAACCATTTCTGTATCTCTGCTAAGAAAACTGCAATCACGACTTGATGTTCCCCCAAAAACGATGACAGCTCAAGCTCCCCTGAGGAAAGCTTCTCATGAAGCTCAATAGGAGAAATAACACATGATGCTCAAACTCAGACCGTTTCTCTGCTCACGTACCCAACGTGTGTTCAATGAAGTTGATGACACAAACGTCTTCGCCATCCTGACAGGTCTGCTTGGCGCCAGTGCAAGAGGTGCCAAGGTTGGCACACACTTCACACTCCAAAGCGTAACCTGGGGGAGAAAAAAAAATGGAGTGTGGTGAAATTGCCCCTTAATTCCATCTTCATTTGGAGAGTTGCCTGCTCCAATAGGTTCCACACTCAGAGCACAAGAAGAACTCTTGAGTCAGATCAAAAGCATCAGGAGACAATTGTCCCATTTCCTACAATAGTCATTCAGAGGGGTCCAAGGAATGGGGTGGGGTGCATGTTTGTGTGTGTGTCCTCTAGTGGGTCTTACCCAGTAGCTCTGAACTTGAAGTCACTTCCCCATTCTGCAACATGCATCTTACAGTTTAGGACTGATTAACTGTGTGTAGCCCACATCAGTTGGATCCGTTTTCAGATCAGCTTTTATTTTCAGCTTTAGCAGTGGCTGCATCCACACATAGGGTTTTTATTTTTAATTTTAAAAACTCATAAGGGGCTTAGAATCTGAGCGTTGGTACCTCTTCCTTTAACTGTTTTCCCTTTATTAGTCCCAGTGGGTATTAAGCACCATTGAAGAAGCCCTGAATATCTTGCAAGCCCAAAGGTCTTCTTTTATCATGTTCTCCTGTAACTGAGAAATTCAGGAATAGGGTAGAATAGATGTATAAACTAGGGATTTGCACGAATAGTTGAAAGATTCAAAATTCTAATTCGATCAAATTCAGACATTCGAATTTGAACTGAATATCTCGACATTCGAATTTAACATTCAAATGAATTTTTGAATCTTTCAAATCATTCATACAAATTATTCAGACATTCGTATGTGAACTGATACATACAAATTACATTCATATTGTAAGGATATGTATGGGATGAAAACGGGATGCATACAGGATAAAAATGGGATGTGTACGAATGCGTACAGATGCGTCAGTTGCGTAGGGACACATTTGAATGTTTTTGGCATTTGTATCTTCAAATACGAATAGAAAATTTGTACAAATAGATTCAAATGTATTTCCACTCTCATGGAACTCCTAGGAATGTGAACAAATGAAATTCATCTGTTTTGGTTCACTATCAGACCAAACATCTGCTTATTTTCCCCCAACAGGTGAACCATTTAATCAGAGTATCATTCACATTTGATTCCAAACAAGCTCAGAAAGAAAAAAAAAATCCTGTTTTGCCATTGAATAAAGCCCTGTTTAAGGAACAAAAAGAATATCCCTCTTCAGATGGGTCATCAGCCTGTGTGAGAAGAAGTGTACATCTACTTCACAGGTGAGAGACAGGTTCTCCTGCTGTCCCAATGCAAGATAGCTGTCCACCTACAGTGAGCAGAACTTCAGCCATCTTTGGGAAGGAGGGAGGGTTATATTTTAATGTATGCTTTCTACTGTTTTGTGGTTTTTATCTTTTTATAGTGATCCACCCTGGGACCTTTGGATGAAGGAGAGGCTAGAAAGAAAGAAAGAAAAAGGAAGGAAGGAAGGAAAGATGCCCTTGACGTCCTGGAGCTAAGTGTCTGTGGGCACCCAAGTAGGGATACTCACGAATGTATTTTTGACATTCAAATCCGAGTAGTTTTGAATGTCATAAAATCCAATTCAATTCGGATATTTAAGATCCAAATGTCATAATATCCTATTTGAATCCGTAACATTCGAATCTGCACATTCAAATGTTAGATTCGTATTTAAAGGTATGAATGTCGACAACATTTGTATCTGTTATATGTATCTGTACGCATTCCGTAAAAATCTGCATTCATTGCGTATTATCCCATATGCATCCTGTTTTAATCCTGTATTTTAAGCGCAAGATGCATATAATTTTTGCACAGATTCATACACGACAGATACGAATCTACACATTCGAATTATCTGAAAGTCCATGAGTTCGAATGTCCAAGTTCGGATTTTTGAAAATCCAATTTGAGTTCAAATGTCAACATTTGATGAATTCTAATCAAATTTTCAAATATCCGTGCCCATCCCTACTACACCCAAGCTGAATGCCCCAACGTGGCTTATGCCATGTTACATTGGAACAATAAGACCACAAGAGCGCAAAAGCTTTCGTACCTGTAGTGATAAGGAGAAAACACATCAAAACTTCCCGCAGGATCTGCATGATGCTCGCAAATGTAGAGCCCTGGATTTTGAACCAGACAACATATACAATGCATACAGATAGGTGTTAATGAGTATCATTTGAGAAAAAAGAGGGAGAAAGAGAGGGAAGCTCTTTTCACAGTTTAAAAGCGTACGCTGCCCAGGAAATCAGAAGAGCTTTATTTTCTTCCTTCAACATAAGCAGAATCCGAAATATCCAACACCAGTTAGATGACAACTAATGCCACCTGGTGTTGGACAAGCACAACAAAAGAATATTTTCTAGTTTTGTTTTGATCACGGCGGCACAAGCAGAGGTGAGGGGCGGGCTCCAATTAAATCCTCACTTTTGATCTCTCTCTCTCTTTTCTAATCTACAGTGAGGCAGATGGTCCCAGATATGACTGTTCACACTTTGGAAGCATGCGGAAGAGTTAGGCAAAATTTGGCAGGACAGCACTCTTAGCGCAAACGCCCACCACTATTCTTATATTTAACTTCTGTGGGATAGTATCCTACAGTATCCCACAGAAGTTAAGGGCAAAAGAGGCCCAGGGTCACCCTCTGGCAATTAAACAATGAAAGGACACTTATCCACAAAGGTTTTCACTTTATCAGAAAAGACAGGGATTCTATCCATTAACCTGATTCTGCATTGTTAAAGTCTGATGCTGTGGGCATCTATATCCACCAGACTTTACATCATAAAATCAGCTATGAGATGCGTCTGGGAAGGTAATGGGGCAAGAAAGAGGCTCCAGTTGGAATGCTTCCCTTCCCCCCTTCGGACCCCCCATTTGGATCTGCAGAAGATTAAAACATGGAGCAGGAATTCCCAGTGAAGCTTTGCTCATCCTCTGCTCCTGTCCTGGTCCATTCTGTGTAGGGATGTGCACAGATGCTCTAAACATGTGAAATGCAATCAAATTAGATCAAATGTGGGCATTCAAAATTCCAATAGAATGTCTTCACATTCGAATGTACACATTTGAACAAATTTTGAATGTTCCAAAACATTTGTTCAAATGATTCGAAACATTCAAAAACACAGCTACGTATGTATTACCTACGTATCTGTATGAATATCCTATGTATCAGTACACATTTGTGCTTATAATGCAGAATGAAAACGGGACGCATACAAGATGAAACGGAGTGCATACAAATATGTACAGATACACATAACACATACGAATGTTGTCGACATTCATGTCTTCAGATTTGAGCCTAACATTCAAATGAATAGTTTCAAATGTATGCAGTTCGAATCAGATTTTGTTGCATCCGGATGCTAAGCATTCAAATCAAACTGAATGTCTGAACACTCGATTTGACTCAGATTTGAATGCAAAAAAAAAAAAAATCATGCACATCCTTAATTCTGTGGCCACAGCTGCCTATAACCATGTTTAGCGGCATTCAACTTTCACATCTAAAACGGTGGAAACACAACACATCATTTTTGCTATATTACTCGGATTATTTATAACGGGAAGTATTTCTATTCTTGCATCTGTCTTTAACCTAATGCTGCTGACTCACTATGCTGTCCCACGCAGATAAGCTCCCCCATCCTCTCTTCTAATGAACTAAAAATAGCTTTGTTTCAAGTCAATAAGATAATATCCTGTTATTATTTGCAAAGGCTGCCTAGATGAGTGCATGCATAACTAAGTTTCTCAAACTCTTTTGGAATGTTCCAGACCCACCGATTCCCTGAATCCTGGGACTTTTCTGTGCAGAAAGGTCCTCTGTTTCAATTCCACTTCATTTCAGTTGCCACATTTGGATGTAGGTTTGCGGTGGTGGTGGAGCACACATAGCTGTATTTTACAACCATGCGGCATGCTTGATGGCCACAAACGTAGCTTATCTCTCCATTGCTGGGCCAGAAAATGTCATCTGTGGATGCCTGAACAATCACAGGGGGGAGGAAATGCTTGCAGAAGTTCTCAGGCTGCATCCGGACACGTTTATACTGAGCATTGGAATGCACAGTGCCGATCGAGCCATCACAAACAACGATCGATCGATCGATCGATCGTCGTGGCATCGCAATGTGAGATCGACACCACTCACTGCAGAGTATAAAGAAAACCCAGAGCTTCAAGGCAATGCAGACAGGAGAGTGAGAAAAGGAGATGAGATGCTGGCTAAGTAGGAAGGGCAGCTCAAAATTTGATTGGCTGCCTCAAGCCATGTGATGGCGTGTGCCTCCTCAGCTCTCGTAGCTCCCATAGGGGAAGCTACGGAGCTGCCTTTCCAGTCAGGATGCCGGGTCATCGCTGTGCAGTAAGTATACTGCACTTTTAGTTTTAACTCCAGATTTATTCCGCTAGTCTGGAGACAGACTCAGAGAATGCAAAATCTCACAGTGTCCCCTTTCTGTGTCATTGCAATGGAGCAAAGATGCCAGGTGTATGCAGCTGTGTGATACCTGTCATGGGAACTTATGTCTGTTGTAGGACTGTTTGATCACAGCATTAGGCCCTTTCTGCACTGGGACTTATTCAAGGGGCCTTTCTGCACTTGAACTTATTCTGGAATATATCCAGAATAGGGACTTGCTTTCTGCATGCTAGTGCAAGACTATGGAAGGTCCCAGGTGCAGCCTGTCAAAGTCTGCATTAGCTTGTGGCCAGCAGACCCCTATTCTGAGATATATTCTAGAATAAGGCCAAGTGCAAAAAGGGTCCAGATTATATCCTGAACAGTATCCTGCTGAGGTCTTCACCTGCATGCAGGTGGCAAGTCCCTATTCTGGGATATAATCCAGAATAAGGCCCAATGCAGAAAGGGTTTTACTTCGAGAATGAGATCCCCTACCAGTAATAAATCAGAAAAACAACAATGCTGCACTTACCAAGGGTTTTCAGGCGCCACTGAGCTGTGGGATCCCTTGTCGTTCTCTCTCTGACTACACATTTGTCTGTCTTCCCCTTTTATAAAGGAGAAACCTGAGCCAAGACTTCATGGCTTCCTGCCTTGCCGGGGGCACATCTGATATAGTAATGTTTCTGAATTTCGCCCCGTCCATTTCCTTGTCCTCATTCAGCCGCTACTCCTTTTCAGTTGCGCTGCGATTAACCTACCGAATTTCACCCTGAAAAAATGCCTGCTTATTCAGAAGTATTCTTTTCAAAAACATCTTCCCCCCAGGGTTGGCTTGGTCCTATGTTATTTCCAAATAGATACACCAAGCAGGGGGTTAATGATATCACTTCAGCACCAGGGGGTGGGGGGGAGGTTATTTAGAGGGGAAATGCCATCACTCAAAACCACTACCCAGGGTTATGGTAGTAGCAAACACAGCATTACCTACCACTGCAGCTTTAAACTTGTTTCCTCCATCTTTAAACTAGATTCTGCCCTCCTCCATGAAGCCAGCTGGATGACCTTGGGCTAATCACATCTCTCTTCTGAGCTCTCACAGCCACACCTACCTCACAGGGTGTTCGGTGGTGGGGAGAAGAACAGAAGGTTTGTCAACTTCTTTGAGTCCCCTTAAATGGGTGATAAAAGTGGGGTAGAAAAGCCAACTCTTCTTCTTCTTGGGTGTTGCAAGCTGCAGGGGTGATTTTGGACTTCCCTTCCTGTCCACTGGATGGGAAAATGCACGATGAACTAATGTTGACTAGCACTCGCACTTGGAAATGCTAGTCAACTTTAGGCTCCCACCACCCCACCACCCTCGTCCCCCGCCCCCCGCCCCCCATCCCCCATGATGGTGCCCTCTGCAACTGCGCATGCGTCAACGCCGTTGCATGACAACACTGATGCTCTGCACAGTTGCAGTCATGTCAGCAGGCCAGCAGGGTGGCCAGCACGCTTGCGCGGCAGCTTTGTTGACCTCCCATCCAGCAGAAGAGCAAATGGTCAACGGTTGGACACAAAAGGTAAGCTTTAGGGGTCTGTTGGTAACTGATAATTAGGGAACTTCTGGGAAGGCGGGGGGGGGACCTGGTGGCTATAACAGCCCCCTATAGGTGCAGATGCGCTTCCTCTGACATTGCCTAATTATTAACTTTGGGCTGAAGTGCAAAAGGCTCCCAGGTCTTCTGACTCCCACCAAGTATGAACTAGAATTTCCTATGCTGAAGAGCTTATTTTAGTATAAAGCCAGGAAACATTTCACTCACCAAGACTTGGGACTTGGATCCACGTAGGCTGCAATGTAGAAGGAAATTGGAGAAGCGTATCTATCATCAAGCCCTCATCACAACCCATCTGAGGTGGGTTTGTATGCCTCTTCAGCATGGTTCCCAGGTGAGAACCGCTCCCCCCCCCCCATATCAATCCTTGTGCATTGATCTTTGGGTGGCTTTGATCGTCCTCCCTCCAGGTGTTTCATGGTCAGTGGGGGAGTGGAGACTGGCCATCCTGAGGCCCATCAAAGGCATAAAATGGAGTCACAGCTGTAGTCTCAAGCACAAACCACCAATCAACCAATCAATCAATCCTGAAGTGTTAGATTTCCTAGTTAGCCACCATATGTGGCATCTTCTGCAATCTTCAACAGCCCGTTTTTCCCTTGAGAATTCCGGCATGCAAGAAAGCAAGCTATCTAACAGTCTTTGGGGGAATCTTGTTCAATTTTCACATGCTTTCTACTCAGCCAGCTTGAAAAAGGAAATGCCACAGGTGTCCTTTCGACTTCTCTAGGGGCCATTTACACCAGTGCTGCCCAACATGGCTTGGGTCTCCAGGCCATGACATGTTATGGCTGAGTTCATCTCATTATGGTCCTTGACCAAATAAGAATGTAAAGAGGTAGTCCACAGAGAGAATTAAATATTAAATTAATAAAATGCCAAGACATTTATGGATCTACCAGTGATCCAGATTAAGGTCTCCTGATCTGGATTAGGCTCCATCTAAAGCAGATGGTACCTAATCCAGTTTTCCTGGTCTAGGATCTTCATGAGAGAAGGAAGGGACAGGCTGGGCTTGCTCTTTCCCAAGGCATAAGAATAATGGCTGCTCTTGACTAGACAGGAAGAAGAAAACCTGGTTGCCTGTTGAACCTGAGCATTTGGTTGCTTCTTCCTCACCCTCCCTCAAGGATCTGTGTAACTTTATACTGTATTATTTTGTAATATATAATTTTGCAATCATTGTTTTGTATTATATGGGGTGTCACAGGATATACGATGCTTGACACACACGATCTGAAGCCTCTTAATCTTGGGAGGACCTGGAACGCATGATCTCCAAGCTCAAGTTCTAACTTGCCCACTTATCTTGATCTATCCTCACGTAGATATAAGAGACCATGGGAAATGCCAGCATGAACTGGACCATCAGTCCCAATAATGGTTTCCGTTCAAATGTAATTGTCGTCATTACTTCTAGGAATGCTAGAGAGTATTGTTCCTTTTTTCCCTTTCAGGTGTGAAGATGGGGTGGGGGGGAATCTTGTTGTGAGGAACTCTAGAAACCAATGTTGATGGTGTTGGCCCAGATGGTATCTCCCTGTCAGGTAGGGGTGTGCACGAATGCAAATTTTGAATTTCAATTCATAATAAATAAAATATTCAAATGTCCAGACATTCACATCAATAAGAATACATTTGCATGTATTTGTATGAATAATTTGGACATTCATCTCTGAATGCGTATGTAGGTACCCATATGCATCCTGTTTTCATCCCGTACAGATACAAATGTCCGAGTTATTCATACGAATAACTCGAGATATTTGTATTGGTTCTAATTCGGAAATCCAAATGTACGGACATTTGATTCGTATACGAATGCCAAAGTTGTACAAATAACAAATATTTCAAATATTCGCACACATCCCTTCTGTCCGGTAAGGTATACATCATGACTTGCCCTTGGGGTGTGTTTGGTAGGAGATTTTATAATACAAACTATATTTCCCTGTATTCTTCTTCATACTTTCCCCCCAAAATGTTTTGGTATAAAATGTTGTGGTAGATGTTGTATCTACCTGGCATGGCCACCCACTGCTGTTCTTTGGCATGTTCTCAAAACCTGCTCATTTGGCCATTTTTTGTTTTTCTGGCTTATGTGACAATTAGTACAAGCTCACCAACAATGGTAGACAAGTATATTTATTTATTTATATCTTTAATTCCACTGGGCTTCAATTCATATCTATTTTCTTTTTGTTAGAAAGCATTATAACCCCATTCCAATGAAGACTGCATGCATATGCAAATAAAGGGGAAGGTCCCTTCTTCTGAGTCACCACAGGAGCTTAGGACAGAAGGGTCTTCAGCAGCAGCAGAAGAGAGATGGACAGGACGATGGATCCAGAAGATACAGAGGCCTTGTTACACTGGAGGCTTAGAATAGTCCCTCCCGCTTGACCAGAACCACTTTTCCCTATATGTTGTTTCAGCCTCTGGCATTCAGAATTTGGCATACAGGCTTTTGTAATGGTATTTCCTGGATAAGGAAAACAGACATGAGTGGTAAGTGGCATCATTGTGCTGAGTCATGCTGATGAATTCTGACAAAGCAAAATTAGAAAACAACAACAAATGCTGCATTGCATAAAATAATCACAAGGTAGTGGTGGTACACCACCACCACCACCTACTTCCACCAAGAATCCTGCTATTTACACTATGTAGGGAGGGTTCTGAATGCTCCAGGGGAGGTCCATGCTATGTGTCATCACCACTCTCCTGGAGCATCTAGGAGCTCCCTTCAGCTTCCCCATTCTTCCATAGCTGTGGACAAGTGAAAACAACACATCCACAGATTTACGAAGAGCAGCTGGCTGCAGCATTTACATGCTCTTCTTGGTGCTATGAGTGGGCATGGCATGGGGGTGAGGCTGCAACTGGCCAGTTGTGTGCTGTAGGCTGTTCAGCATGGCACCATCCCAGTGAGTGCCAGAGGTTGATGTGGCTCTTGCCATAGTAATCCAGGCAGGCTGGACCAGGTCGCCCACACTTCAAGTTCTGGTGGTTCAGTTAGGGACTGTGCCAACACTTGAAGTGTGGATGCCTCCCTCTGAGACTGATTGCAACTTTAGTGGGATAGGGTTGTTACATCATCCCACTGAGTTAGAGCAAGCAATCCTTTTGTTTACAGAGAACTGTTGAACAGAATATTTTCCTTCCTCCCTCCCTCTTTCTATAAATTTTAGGTATTTATAAACGTCTAAGCAATGAAATGCAATGGATAAAGGAACTAAATCAAACAATCCAAAAGATGAAATGAGCATGCAGAGAAATTATTACACTACTAGAGAATATTTCTCCGGTCAGGGACACATTGTGTATTCCTCTCCTCTGAGATTCCTGGCAGTAGACTTGGCCACCCTGGATAAGAAGTTAATCTTAAAGGCATCTTTCCAGACGGCAGTGAATTTTTGTAGTTGGCAAATGGTTAATGTAGAAGTATTGAACCATGATGATGGGGCCCTTTGGGAGAGATTTACACTTGTTAGTCCATCATCGCCCTGGGCTGCTAGTGAGATAACATGACAACTGATGTGTAGACTGAATCTGTTTTGATTTGAATCACTAGATCCAGACTAAATGTTCCTAGCTTTGGGGCCTGAGGGGGTATTTGTCAGCAGTCCTGGTAGTTCTGAATCATGGCTGTAGTCTGGCTGTAGACCTGATTCAATGGGTCAACAATAGATCCTGATTAAAGGCCTGTTTATCTGGATCTGGCTCTATCTTCTGTGGACAGAGCCAGACTAATGGAGAATGAGGCCTCCTTGATTTTCAGGGATTTGAGAGCAAGTGAAGGTTTCACCTTTGCCTTCTGCTTGACAGAAGCAATTGGTGGGCCACTGTGTGAGACAGGACCCTGGAGGACATGGACTGTGGCTCTTCTTGTGTTGTCCAAATTAATGTGTAGATGAAGAGGTTCAGGACCCAGGCCAGAGGCTCTTTGATTTGGATTTACAGATGAGTGCAGAAAAGGCCCTTGGGCCTTTCTGCACTTAGCCTTATTCTGGATTGTATCCCAGACTCGGGGCCTGCTGGCCACATGATCATGCAGGCTATGGCAGGCACCAAGCAAGGCCTACCTGTATTAGCACACGGACAACAGCTCCCTATCCCAAGATACATTCCAGAATAAGGCCAAGTGCAGAAAGGGCCCTTATTTCAGAAGTGATAGATGATATCCAACAGCTGAAACAAATGAACAAGGATGATACAGCATTTTGCAATAAAACCTCACTTCCTGGCTGCATCTACTGCTTCTCCACTCAACCTGAGAGAGCTACTAATGTTGAACTGGCAGTGGCCCATCTTCTCCATTTTGGAGCATGCAATAGCTCAGCGCCATAGTATCTTTGCTCAATCTGCAGTGACTCCCCAGGGAAAAGTAGTGGCACATTGATTCTCCATTGCATTCTTGGCACGGGCACTGCATAAATGCATCTGTGGAACGACCAAAAGTTGAGCTCGACTCAACAGTGCCTTCTCTAGAGATGTGCACTGATATTTTTTTTTTGACATTCCATTCAAATCGAACCCCTGAAAATCTGATTCAATGTGAATCTTTTAAATTTGAATTTAACAAGATTCAATTCGAATTTACCAAGTTCAAATCTATTCGTTTGAATTTTTATTGAAATCTGCACATAGGAATGATGCCCCTACGCATCTTCCCCACATCCGTACACTTCTGTTCATGTCCACATGCATCCCGTAGTTTTCCCATACACAACCCGTTTTCATCCTGTACAGATCCGTACAAATGTGTACGGATGCGGGAAAGATGCGGACCTCCAAGTATGCATTGTGTACAAACCTGTACACATACGAATGTCTGGATAATTGAAATGAATAGATCCAAAATTCAAAATTCAATTTGAGTGTTTATTCGAATGTTGAAATTTGGCACATTCGATTGGATTTCGAATGCCTACGAATATTCACGCATATCCCTAGCTTTCTCCTTTACTAGCACTGTACCTTTGGGATCCTTTAGATGTTGTGTACGGTCACCAGTAGGGATGCGCAGAAATATTCATCACTTTTGAAATTTGTATGAATTCATCCAGATATGGATATTCGAATTCAAATCCAGCATTGGTACATTCAAAGATTGCCATAGCCCAAGGGGAGAGGAGGTGACAACCACATGGAGACCTCATTGTTACCTGCCAAAGCCTACCTCCCAAAGACTGCAAGAGTCCGTTCCAAAGCTGTCCTTAGTTCAAACAAAAGCCATTTTGCACCCAATTGGGGAGAATTATCATTTCTGCTACTCACCTGTAAAGGTTTCCAACACCATCACAGAACAGACAGCATCAGAGGAACACGTGACCTTTGGGCCAGTACATGTTTTGCCGGCATTGGCACAAGTCTCACACTCCAAGGAGCTACCTGGGAAAGGGAAGAAGAAGCTTGTATAATGATGGAAATTTCCAGTACTTTGTACAATGGTACACAGAAGGGATTCATACAAGTTGGTAGGTTTCCTAAATCTTCTTTCACTGTGCCAACTAACCAAGGCCTTATTCTGGGGGGTCCAAAAGTGTTTCAACCCCTCCCACCTTGAAGCCTCATTTTAACAAGGATATCTTCTACAGCTCTGAAACTGGTCCGTCCCGTCCCCCCCCCCCATTTCCCAACTATAAGAGAATGCCAGGTGATTAACTATGGGCAACAACATGATTTTGTATTCAACAGAATTTAATGCAGTAGTTCTCAACCTTCCTAATGCCATAACCCCTTAATGCAGTTCCTCATGTTGTGGAGACCCCCAACCACAGGGGCGGGGCAGCTCGGATGAGGACTGGGCGGGAAGGCGGGAGACTCATCGCGACTCCTCTGAAAGGGTAGTTCAACCCCCAAAAGGGTCACAACCCATAGGTTGAGAACCACTGATTTAATGGAATTTGAATGCCAAGAAAACATTAGTACACATCCCTTCTCACAATTACTGGAGATCCATGAGGCCATACCCACTGCAGGTCTTCTCTATTTGTATTAGACGGAGGATGATCCCAATTAGGGAGACCTTTAATCAGCATTTAATCAGGTCTAGCAGTGGGACCAGTGCCCCTAATCCAGAACATGGGAGACATACATGCATGAGGCACACCTCCCACATTCTGGATTACCAAGGGATGCACCACAGAGGGCCTGAGGCTGGGAACTTTTGTTCTTAGCCCTCAGGTGTGGGAGTGTAGCTGCAAAGTTCATACAAGCTTCAAGGCTGCATTGTGAACTGGTCTGTACCAGCACCAGCATGCAATTGGCGTTGACCCTGACCACCGCTTCCCCTGTTCATAATGGAAGAGGAAGAGAGAAGGAAGCTGGGTGAGCACCTTCCATCAAGCTCCCAGCATTGGCCCCTCCCTCCCAACTGCCACCAGACAGGCCATAAAGGAACAATCTTGCCTGTGGGGAATGGAGGAGGAAAATAAAATAAAAGTTTTACCTTTGCAAGGACTCTGCTGCCGCCAGAGCACCCCTGTTCCCTCCCACACCATTTTCCTTGTGTATCTTGTCTCTTTAGATTGTAAGCCTGAGGGCAGGGACCTGTCTAAGATTAATATAATATTGTAACCCGCCCTGAGACCTTCGGGTATAGGGCGGGATAGAAATACAAATAAATAAATAGATAGATAGATAGATAGATAGATAGATAGATAGATAGATAGATAGATAGATAGATAGATAGATAGATAGATAGATAGATAGATAGATAGATAGATAGATAATCAGGGGACCTGACTGTTCAATATGCAATGATTACAAACACACTGATTTCCGCCCAGAGTCTCTTGTTCCTGGCCTGACTGGTCCTGAGATGGGAAGGGATCGGGTCTAAACAAAGGAGCAGAGTCAAATGTTGTGCAGAGACTGAAAAGAAAGAGTTGCACTCCCCATGGACAGCATCAAATTAAAAAAAATCCACCTGGCTATTTTGTTTTAAGGTGCAAGACCCTTCTAAAGACACCAGAAGGACCTGAGTGGAAGTATCTTCTCTCAGACACTATAAGTAGGAAGCCATCTCTATACCTTTAGCCAGGAGGACACAGAAGAACAGGAGTCCCAGATAAGCTTGCATGGTGATAGGAAGGTAAAGCAGAATAACTACCTGTAGAAAAATGGAGGCAAAATCAGGTTATTCTGAGGTACAGTTAATCATAATCATGGGTGGAGGGATAAATCACAGCGGACGTTGGAAAAATGGCAAGACCGCATGCTTGAAATGTTTGAATTTGATGACCTTAGGCACCAAAGACTTCTTTACTTGGGGGAGAGACCAAAGAGCCTACAGGATTTGTGGAAGAGGCTGTATGAGGCTAGCAATCAGAGGCCATTCGGCTGTAGTGCACGAAGGCTAGGCCATGCAGGGACACATTCCTCATTCACACCTAGGTAGGTAAGGAACACATTGGGACATGTTCCTACCTACCTAGGTGAGAATGTGGAACCTATCCCCACATGGCCTAGCCCGAAAAGGCCGGCATGGGGGAAGGATGCCCCCCCCCAGGCCTGCCACCATTGGATCAGGTTTGACCCAGGGGCGGGCAGGCCTGTTGCGTTCCTTCCACAGTTCCTGCGGGCTCTAGGTGACACAATCAGGTACCCTAGAGTCCACAGGAACCCTCACGGGCACCCAATCCCCTGGGCATGGCCCTACATGGGACATGCGCATGCGCACGCCACTTACCTCTTTGTTGCCGTGCTTGAAGTGGCCAGCCCAGCCTGCGGCACTGTGCATCTGTGTGCACCGCTGGCTCTGATTGGCCAGTCACCTGCATGGGTAGGTGAGGCAGGTGGGTCTGTGGGAGCTCAGTAAAAGAGCTGTGACTAGGGCAAGCCCACTCATCTGGCTTTGTAGAGGAGTGCAAAATCAAACCCACTGACTATGAGATATGTCCAGCACTCTAACCAAAAGTCCAAACTTAGGCCTCTTCTGCACTTATCTGTCTCTGGTCAGCTCTGATGGGTCTGGACCAGCCAGTCCTGATGGCTTTGACAGCAGAAAGGCATGGTTTGGGAGCAGTTCAGGCTTTGAAGCTGGGCTCTGAGCACTCCAAGGGCTGGGAACAAATGTCCCTCATTTCAGAGTCTCTGAGAGATGCATTTCAGTGAGTGCACTTTACCTCCTGCATGCCTTCATATTCTAGACCGGTGCCTGCTATTCCATTAGTGGTCTTGTTCAAATGAGACTACCAGTAACCCATAATAAGTCTTTCCTGAGGAGAATCATGCACTGTTCTGTGTGTATTGCTGAGGTCCTGAAGCTATCGGGCTCCTATTCCAGAGTGAGAGTAAATGCAGAAAAGGCCATTGACTGTGGCAGAAAAAAAAATGTGCAGGTAGGTATGATCTGTGTTCACTTTGATGTGGTTTTAAGGAGCACAGTCTCCTTCACTCCCTTTAGATTTGGCAATCCCTTCTTAACCATAACCTGCACTGTTACCTGCCCTTTACCGTCACGGTTAGGCTTTAAAAGAAAAAGAGAATCAGAGAAACAGGACACTCCAAATACAGTTTTGTTTCCATCTGCTTCCTGTGCCCGTGTTTCTGTCTTGTTCTCTGACACAGGAAAGCAAAGCATCACTGAGGTGCCTCTGAGGCAACTTAGGGGAGGCTTTGAGGTGGGATTGTTCACACACCACTTTGTCCCACTCTCTGTGTTAGAAACAGTCAGAGAAGCTTGAGAAGCCAAGGCCCACACACTGTCTCCCTGGGGCACTCCTTTTCTCATGTCTGAACATGGCCACAATTTTATTATCGTCTTCCCACCCTGCTTTCCATAAGATGTGGCCACACCCCACAAGCAGCCTTACTTCTTACAGCAAACATTAAAACCGATATCCTTCTAATCACAGCCAGTAATGAATGCTTCTGTTGTATGTAATGGATATATATATTTGGTAATCCCTTCTTAACATATCCTCACTGATATGAATCCCTCAGAGACTCCGAGATGAGGAACATTTGTTGTATGTTTAAGAAGGGATTACCAATTATTATTTTTTTCAGGAAACCTCTAGACAAGGCAAGTTTAAAACAAGGTCAAGATACCTAACAGTCTTGCATGTGAAAGTTAAAAGCATAAACAGTTAAAACAGTCATATTTCCTGAAATAATATACAGAAGTGTAACCTGGGCTTTGAGGTTGAGTTAGAGGAAAAAGACCTAAACCTCTGAACTACAGTTGTGAAATAGGTAACTATGAACTTCACCATCTTGGACTTAATAATAATAAACATTTATTCATTAGTCCATTAGACCATACAGAACTACAATAAACAACACAGGAATTTAAAATCTAATAAAAATCTGCATGAATCTTCATCACCATCAGGATAAAAAGTGCGACGTTTAAAACAGACTGCCCATCAGAACCCCTAGGCAGTACATGAAGTTTCCCAGAAGGTTACAGTTATCTAGAAGAAGTGCTGTATAGTGGCTCCTAATAGATGCATTAACATCTTGGACTTAGTGATGGCTGGTATCTCTAAGGCATGGGCTGGGCAACTGTTGTGAGGGCCACGCCCTGGGTGGGTCTTGTATCAGTGCACCAAGGAAAGCTAGTGCCACGCCCTGGGTGGGTCTTGTATCAGTGCACCAAGGAATAGTGATTGTCTACCCTGTTTCTGTAACCGCCTGCCCTTAAGGCTATGAGCTCTCACTGCTTATACTAATACTAAATGAGCAATGCTCTGGGAATAATTAAATATTTATTTATTAAACCAATTCCTAAACATAAGACTCTGAGAGGGCAGAATCTTTTCACTCAGGTTTTAAAAACATAAAATCACCCATAAAATCAAACAATCAGATCCTCACATCGTGAGGACTGTTTGCAAAAAATAAAGAACCTAAGAGGAGCCCTGCTGAATCAGGCCACAGTCCATCTAGTCCAGCATCCTGTCTCACAAAGTGGTCCACCAATTGCCTTCTGGGCATTTTCAAGTAGAAGGCAAAGGCAAAACCTTCCCCTGCTCTAGAGTTGGCTTTACTACCCCACTTTTCTCGCCCATTTAAGGGAACGCAAAGCGACTGACAAAGCTTTCTATTCTTGTCTCCACAAGAGAACACCCTGTGAGCTGGATGGGGCTGTGAGAGCTCTGTGACTAGCTCAAGGTCACCCAGCTGGCTTCATGGGGGAGTGCAGAATCAAACCCAGTATTCCCAGATAAGAGTCCAGCTCCTTAACCACGAGTCCAAACTGGCTCACCAGAAAGGAAGCAGAAAATGAGCAGAAGAAACATTTTTAAAGTGTGTGGAGTTTCTTCCAATTTTAAACTAAGGGTGTTTTCCCACTGTCACTAAAAGCACCCATTAAGTACCCATTAATGGGTACGAAATGGCATTTTTGTACCCATTAATGGGTACTTAATGGGTACATCTAGTGACAGTGGAAAAACACCCTAAGTGTTGCATCTGCTGTTCAACATGCAGATACTCTGGCACAAACATTTCAGACTTACTAATAATTGTTAACTAATATTGATAATAGTACTGCTTGGCAGAAAGAGATGATTGGAATAGTAATGGTAGTACCCATTAACCATTAATCCCACTACCAATGCTCATCTTCCCAAAGTTAGCATAGCATGTTAACTTTTAATGGGGAAACACCCTCATACTAACCAGACCCCCATAATTCCCCATTGGCTGACAGGGGGAAAGTTTCTTCCACTGTGAATACTACATTCTAATAATGCACTCTGCATTTCCTCAGATCTTTCAGATAACAAAGAGAAGGAAAATTCCCAAAACGTTCAGCTTGGGAAATCTCAGAAATCTCAGGCTTTTAATGGGCTTTTCTGTGTTTGCAACTTACCGAATCCTTTTTAATCAACATCTTTAAAAAAAAAAATCGTATTTCTGAGAGGAAGAGTTGGCTTTTCCACCTCGCATTTCTCACCCATTTAAGGGGACTCAAACCAGCTGACAAAGCTTTCTATTCTCCCCACAACAGAAACCCTTTGAGATAGGTGGGGCTGTGAGAACTCAGAAGAGAGCTGTGACTAGCCCAAGGTCACCTGGCTGGCTTCATGGGAGAGGGCGGAATCAAGCCCGGTATTCCCAGATAAGAGTCCGGCTCCCTAACCACTAGACCAAACTGGCTCACTGTTGTTAACTAATAATTGTTAACTAATGTTGATAATAGTACTGCTTGGCAGAAAGGGAACATTTCATAATACTATGGGCTGTGATCAGACACAGCATACAGAAGTATCTCTGAGGCAAATTTGAAATGGCTTAGAAATGGCTTTGCGGTGCAGTTGTTCACACGCAAGTCTGCCCCTCTGCTGTGTCCTCAACATTCTGTGCTAGAAAAATAGTGGATTAGAGAAAGCCTGGGAGCACAGGGGTCTCACGGTCTCTCAAGTGCCCCAAAGTGCCCCTTTTGTTCTGACTGAACACAGCCTGAATCTCTGTACATCTTTACTTGAGAAGAAACAACAAACAAATAAATAATAATAATATCTATCAGGCATGAAATAGAGTACGTAGTTAACCTATTAACATTCATAATAACCCATTTATCTTTGCAAAGAAGCAACAAATAATTTGGAAGGAATCATCTGCTTAATGTCCCCCAGCTGTCAGTGTTCAAGGACAGTGGAAATTCTGACACATGACTCAAGCCCCCTCCCCAAGTCTCTCATTAGAAGAAATTCAAGGTGCTTACCAGAAGCAATGAAATAATAATAATGCTAGAAGTAATTGTGGTTGGCTTCTGAAGGTGGAAGACACCAGCCTATCTCACGCGCACTGAATCAATGCAGCTAGAAGTGCTTTACCAAATTAAGAAATTCTGGGTGGGGCACTATGCAAATTCTGGCAAGCCCTGGTCTGCTTCTGGCTTCATCGACCTCAGCCGAGAGAGGATGAGTGCAAAACAATTCTTGAGTTTCTCCAAAGAACTTGCACAACTGCAGGTGTGTCAGAGCTTGGAAGCAGCGAAATGAATTGTCATTCACGGTTAGGAAACAAGCAGAAATTGCATGACTCTTCTTGGACTTGCACAAGTTTTGAATTCTCCTACTCCTCCTACTCCTCCTCTTCCTCCTCTCTCTCTCTCTCTCTTTATCCCTCCTCCCCTCTCTTTTGCTGTCCCTTTTTTCTCTGTGATTCCCTTGTAGGGAGATTTGAAAAAACCCTTCAGGTTGCCGCTGGCCATAGTTGGGGAATTTTCTCAGTGACATAGCCAGAGTGAAATAGCTCAATGGCTGAAGAAGAAGAGCTGGCTTTTCTATCTTGGTTTTCTCACCCATTTAAGGGGACTTAAAGCAGTTGACAAAGCTTTCTATTCCTCTCCCCACAACAGACACCATGCGATGCAGGCGCAGCTGTGATAGCTCAGAGGAGAGCTGTGACTAGCCCAAGGTCACCCAGCTGGCTTCATGGGGGAAGGCAGAATGAAACCCAGTATTCTCAGATAAGAGTCCGGCTCCCTAATACTGTTTTGATTGAAACTAAAAACATGCACAGAGTACACAAAATTAATTAATTAATTAAATAAATAAATAAATGTGCAGCAATCAGCCAAATGTCCCAGAATGGTGGCCTTTGGGCCCCTGTCAAAATCAAATCACCTCAGCTCAGGAGGTGGTAGCTGTGCCCTTGCTCTGTTATAGAGCTTAATCCAGATTAAGGGTGGAAGGTTCGGAAAAAGCCTTTGTAAAACTGAACAAGTCCAGATGCTTTTCTCAAAGATGTGACTAGAAATAGCTGCTTGTTGTCGCTTCACATACCTCATATGTGAATTCATGATCGACTGCTATTTCCTGTGACTTTCTGGTTTTCCATTGACTGCAATGGCTGTTGTCTTTTTAAAGATACACAAATGACAAGTTGCACTTCACCAAATGCCCCATTCGGCTGTAGTGTGAAAAGGCCTCAGTTCCCTCTGGAAGGAGAGGGGGAAATGATCTGTGCCTGGTGTTATCACACTTATTGCATTATATCCCTGTAATCTTGATACTGACTAATAAACAACATAAATGGATACTCTGCACTCTTATTCTTGCCAAAAGAGTAGCATCCCAGTGGAATGATAAATGCCCTCCAACAATTTCCTTGCTTGATAGTGTGCAGTAATAACCACAATTCTCAAAGACAAAATGGTTTCTTCTCACATTATTCTCCTACCTCCTGTGATCTGGAACAAGGCCCTCAATCCCGATGTAGACCTGATGAAAGGGCTTCCTTCATCTGGATCTGGATCTGTCCTGTGCAAACAGAGCAGACTAGGGGCCTTTCTGCACTTGATCTTATTCTGGAATATATCCCAGAATTGGGACCTGCTATCTCCATGCTAGTGCAGACTATGGAAGGCCCCAGGTGAGGCCTGCCATGGTCTGCATTCACTTGTGGCCAACAGACCGCTATCCCAAGATATATTCCAGAATAAGGCCAAGTGCAGAAAGGGCCCATGTTGTGGTATGAGATCCACATTCAGTCTGGGCTGCTTTCATGCTTGGCTTCTGGCCCACTGGATGGGGAAAGTGTTTGTGCTTGGGAACACTAGCACACATGACACTAAGCCCCATGCACTCAGAGACCTAACCTGTGACCGTGCACGTGGCTGATCTCTGGCAGGGCACCACCATCTTGCATGCGGAGCCTGGTGTGACAGTGCGTGCGCCGTTGCCATCACCATGATGCCAATGATGCTCCATGCACACTCTTTCACATTTGGGGTTATCTGAGGAGCCAGCGCACTTGCACAGCACCTTGGATATCCCCACACATTCAGAAAGGTTTGAAGGACCATGGCCCTGGAGGCTGCAGGTAATGAATGGGGCAGGAGAGGATAGGGTTGGGTGCACAATTTCATGCAATGCCACTAGGGATGTGCACGAATGCAACTTTTCAACATTCAATTTGATTTGAATCGAATATTCGAATGTCTGAATTCGTACGAATGGGGAGAAAACGTGTCTATTCAGATCTATTCGTACGAATATTCGATACATATTTGATGATGCAAATATCAACAACATTCGTAGGTATCTGAACGCAACTGTGCATATTCATATGCATCCTGTTTTCATCTCGTACGTATCGGACAGATGTGCACAGATGTGAATGATGTGTACAGATACATACGTAATGTGTACATATCCATACACATGCCAATGTCCGAATGATTTCTCTGAATGATTCAAAATATCTGCATTTGTTTGAATATTAAAAAACTAATGTCTAGACATTCTATTCGAATTTGAATTTCCAAATTCTGCCAAATTCGATCGAATAACGAATATTTCTAATATTTTTGCACATCCCTAACCACTGCTATTTGATGATAGGGTTACATCTGGTAAAGCAGGAGGTGTTTCTGGGTTGGAAACGCCTCCTGCAAGTGTAGACACTCCTTACCAGATGTTACCCTATCCCATTCTACAGGGTCAAGTGTGTACTGGCCCCTGGATTAAGGACCTATGCAAAAAGGCCATTAGGGAGAAAAGCCACAGTTACCCTTTCACTCTCACAGATGCTTGAGCAGAATGTTTCAGCATCATTTATGAGAACCTGCAGCCTAAGGGATCTTTGGTAATCACTGCATTTTGGGTCAGCGAGGTGAAAAGCAAGTTTTAACACTGTTGTTGTTGTTGCCCTAAGGACATAAAAGCTGTCCTCTTCCGCTTGCAGCACAGGGAAATGTTGCACCAAGTGAGCTCTGATAGTTTCCAACTGCTCTCATTGTTCTCTGGGAATCATGATTGGGAAACTTCCTTTTTTTTCAAATTGCAAACTAGCAAGAGTAGAGTAGCCGTCTTTGAACGTCCCTTCTTTGTTGCATCAAAATTTTCTGGGCATCCAAAAATCATGAGCTCAGAATTATCCAGAGGGTGCAGAAATTTCTGAAATTCTTTTGGGTAGGTGGCAGGTTTGTGTGCTTGTTTGCTCTCTCGATTTTCAAAAAGGCTGAGAGATACTTTCAAGAGACGTAGCTGGATCTCAGTAGGATGCAACCCACCATGCCCAGCACTTTAGATCCTGAACTCCAGGGGTGTAACTACCGATTAATTAGTCCAGCTTTTTCTCAGATGCATGGTAAAAGAGGTTCATTGCCAGAGACTCATTCCATTGTAACTTCACACCTTCAACTCAAGGATTCAAGAAAATACACACGTACACACACATCCAAGACTTTTCTCACTTTTACTTCATCTGGTCATGGTCCCAGATAAAGGAAGTTCAGGGATGGAGCAAGTGAGCACACCTCAAAGGCTCACTCTGTCCCAAAGTTGCCCAACATGTCACTAAGTGCCAGAGAAGGATAAATATGGACACTCTGAACAGTAGCATCCCGGACCTCCCTTTTCACCCAAGTGTGAAAAGGCCCATATACAGAGAGACATGGAAAGAGTTTGTCAGGAGTCAAAAGAAAAACCAAGTGCCTTTTGGCACTGCTGAAAGAGAGGGTCAGGACCAGCCAGGCCCACTGGTTTGGACCATAGAAAAGACATGGGCTGGAATGGCACCATCTTCACAATGGCTCACACCAGCCTCTGCCCCAGCTCCAAAGCTCACGCGAGCTATGGGGGTTGAGCTCCAAATGTTCTGAGGGCTAAGAACCTATGGAGGACCCATTTCATCGGCACACTTTGGTGCACCACCAAAATGAGTCTCCTGGTAGGCCCAATCATGGGAGGCATGCCTTCTGCAAGCCTCCATGTTCTGGACCAGAGGTTATTAGTCCACTGGTAGATAGGTTTAATGGTTATCCTGATCAAGGCCTTTTCCCACTTGAAATTATGCTCCATCCTTGGCTGATGGAGGTGGACCAGCAAGGGCCTAGATCTCACAGGTCTGCTCTTAATGTGCAGGCAGAGATTCACTCCAGATCTTTTGTTCCCTGGGATGAACTCACCCAAAGTCATGACCATGTTTGAGCTAAAGGGAGTGGATTGGCCAAGAACCATAATCAACCCAACCCTTGGTTTAAAAACAAGCAAATCTTCCAATTTCATTTCTGTTACACTTGATGTTTATTGCTAAGCCAAGCTGCATTCAGAGAAAATGATGGAAGGTTTTACGAGGACACATAAGAATGCAGAGATGTCATAATGCCTGGCAGGTTCTGTTCACAAGATCAGCAGCAAGAGGAGTCCAAAGAAGGCTGGCAGGAGGATCCCAGAGGAACGAGCTGCCGCAGAAAAAGGTCTTGTAGTGCATCCAGCCTTGTCAACGGTGCTACCATCGGAGAAAATGCTGTCCCTATCTTTCTCAATGGCGGCACAGACGTATCTTGAAGTGCAACCTTTTATGGTTCTGTCAATGTGGGTTCCATCTGGATGGGCGAATTAAGACATACAGTTAAGGGAATAATTCTTATCAATGACTAGGGTTTTTGTCAGTATATGGTAACAGCTGCCAGACGAACACATGCTCAGAGGTGCAAATCGGAATATATCCCTACAATAGAAGACTATGCAATCCAGATGGTGGCATTTACGGAAGTGGATGTACAGTTTTAACTAGCTAAGAGACTTGGCCAATTCACACTTGGCCCTGTAGCTTGCAGTAGGTTAACATCTGAGCATCTGCATCTGCTAGGGACATGTACAATTTTGGGGGAGGGCGTTCGATGTTCAAAAATCCACATTTGTATGAATAGAATGCATTTGGATGTGTTAAAATTCTATTCGATACGAATCTATTTGTATGTATTTGTACTAACATTTGATAGATATCAGCATATGAACGGATACATATCTGCTATGAAGAGAAATGTATCTGATACGTTTCCCCAGCTAAATGAATGTCTGAACTATTTGTAGGAATGTCCAGAGACATTTGTATTCATTCGAATGTTAGCATACGAATATCGTAACATTTGATTCGAGTTTGAATGTCTGAATTCAGCCAAACTTTGAATGTTACGAATATTTGTGCATGTCCCTAGCATCTGCACTTGCAAGAGGCATTTAAAGCCAAGAAATACCCCTGCTTGAGCAGATGTTAACCTATCGTAGTTGTAGTCCACAAAATTGTGCACCATACACATACTAACCTTAACCGAAAGCTTACCTGTCCTGTGACACACCATGACCATTCACACCATGACCATTCTGGTGTTAGGGGTCACCTGAGGTACCGCAACAGCTCCCTGGCATCTCAGATGAACCCAACACAACTGTGCGTGCATGGAGTGTCATCATCACCGTGGCGATGGCGACAGCGCCCATACAATCACGCTGAGCTCCACAGTCAAGATGGTGGCAACCTGCCGGTGATCAGACATGCTCCCAGATAAGTTTCCAGAAACGTGGGGCTTAGGCTGACGTGTGCTAGCATTCCCAAGTGCAAATGCTAGTATACGTTAGTTTGTTAAGCGCTTTTCCCATCCAGCGGATGAGATGCTAAGTGCAGAAATGCCCTTATTGGTGGTAAATTTTACTTTTTAAAATGGCAACTTTTTATTGATTATTTAAAGCAACAAGAAAGTGAAATAATAAGTACAGTTTTCAAGGACTAAGTAGAAAACCAGGCAAAGTGGAAGAAGAGGACAAAAAAACTTTTGGGAAGCAGAACATTAGAGGTACAACAAAACAATGAGATGGACGTTATCAAGAGACGACCAGTTGTATACTTTTAATTCTTTCCAATGTATATTTTCAGTTAGAAAATAATTATTGACATATGAATCGAATAGAATATTCAAATATCCGAATGTGTATAAATAAAGAAAAAGGAATGGATATTCATAGATATTCATTTGAATATTTGGTACATATCCAATGATATGTATCCCATTCATCCCATACGTATCTGTACATATCCGTATGGATATGTATGCAATGCATACGGGTACATATACTGTTGTCTGAATTATTCGTATGAATAACTCAAAATATTTGTGCTCATCTATACATGAAACTCCTCTATAGGAATCGCTTACTTTCATCACGATGTGCAGACATTTCAAAGCAGTCTGTCTCTGATCCTGTGCAATTCACCATCTGCACTTCACACTTATCTGATGAGCTGATGCAAGCAGGACACTTTCTTCCATTGGCTCTAACTTGTATAGGTGGCACTGAAATAGCCAGGGGTGAGAAGGGCGTCAGGGAAATTATCAGCTGAACGTCACACAGATGAAATAAGATTCAAGAGAGAAACATCATCTGTTCCCGTGTGCCCAAAACATATGCCGCTCAAGATATTGGATTTATGGATTGCTTTTTATCATAGGATTATGGGTCTCTTTGATTTAGAGGGTGTGAGGCTCTGGAACTTTCTGCAGTTCCCTTTAATCTGGAATTAGAGACCCCTTCTGGGCCTCATTAATCCTCGGCTTAGTGCAGATCTGTGAGGTCAGCCCCCAGCATGCCTCTGGGAGGGGAACTCATTTAAGTGGTGCACCAAAACGTGCTGCCGAAATAAGTCCCCCAGAAACTCCAAGGCAAGAACCTTTCATTCCTAGCTCTCGGAGGGCTCACTGAATGACCCTGAAGCCCACACAGACTTGGCGGCCAGGGCAGGGGCAGCTGGCTAGAGAAGCACCATCATACAGGCAGCGTTGTCCCAGACCACCATATCCCTGAACTGGTTGAGACCCACTGGTCCAGACCATGGCCTTTCAATAGGGAAAGGCCTTTTGCTGCTCACCTTCAAAAATTATGTTTTTCTTTCTTTCTTTCTTTCTTTCTTTCTTTCTTTCTTTCTTTCTTTCTTTCTTTCTTTCTTTCTTTCTTTCTTTCTTTCTCTCTCTCTCTCTCTTTCTTTCTCTCTCTCTCTCTCTCTCTCTCTCTCTCTCTCTCTGTCTATTGTTTATATTTCTATCCTGCCCTATACCCAGAGGTCTTGAAGTGGGTTACAATAATTTCACAATAAAAAACAGATAAAAGTATGGCTAAAGCAACAGGGACGGGATGTTGTTCCCTCAGCCATATGTTAGGATAAAGAGGTACATTTACACCTGTCTTCTGAATACATACCATGATGGTACCTGATGCACCACGGAGGGGAGGTGATTCCCCAACTAAGGAGGCCCCTCCACATGTTCCCACTCACCTCACTATTGAAGGGGGTTGGGCCTCCAGGAAGGTTTCAACAGTAGATCTTAGGGCATGGGCAGGTCTATACAGGAGGAGGTGTTCCTTCAGATATTTAGACAGTGACCCTTAGGCAATGTTTCCTTAACCATGAAATCAAAGCCAAAGTAAAAGAGGATGGACAGAAGGGAAGAGAGCTAGCAGGAGAAGACAGCAGTCAAGATAATCACCATTGTCCACAGGATACAAAGGTCTTCCATAAGAATGGCGAGTGACAATGATGCTCGGATTGAAAAACTGCTTCTCCCTAAATCACATTGTGATTTGTTGCGTTTTGGTAAAACCTCCAAAAGTTATGCAGTAGGCCTACATCACACACCCTTATGGAAGCACTGGGAACCACCACTGGTTATGGGTTCAGGATTTGGAAGACCTGCAGCTGCCGGGCTGAATACTTACCTTGCCCCACCCCATCCACTCC
>MTQE01003491.1:8114263-8148108 GCA_014337955.1 Aspidoscelis marmoratus
ATTTATTTATTTATTTATTTATTTATTTATTTATTTATCTCACCCTATACACGAAGGTCTCCGGGCGGGTGACAACACCTAAAATCAAACATCATTGAATCAACAACACTATGTGTTAAAACAGTAGCGTTTGCAAGTGGTTAAATGGTTAAAAGCACCCCCAGATTTTGCACCTGCCCTTTCCAGGGTGTCTCCCAACTACACGGACGTGAGATCCTGTGACACACAGCACCTCTGCCTTGTCTGGATTCAGCTTCAATCCAGACTACTCAGAGCTTGACCAGGGAAGAGTAGCTTTGTCCTGGGAATAGCATTCACGCCGTCTTCTGGGTGTGGGGAGGCCTCCAGACACTAGTATGCACATACACAAACAAAGGTATCTGAACTGCATTTGGTTCAATCATGTTGTTTATTTCCATAGAGGGGGAGAATTCAGCCAGAAAGCCAAACTATAGATGGGTCAGAAGGAAGTCTCATCAACTGCAGAGTGAACACCTTGTCAAGCAGGGCTATTTACAACAGAGTCTTGGTCAGCAGGAGTCCAGAGATGGCGTGAGAGAGCAAGCAGACAGACTGGTATCCGTTTGAAGGCTCAGGTGTACATCTGGCCTGGTCCACAGCATCCAGACTTTTCAAAATGAAGGACTGGCCATTTTTAAGTAAAAGGCAGCTGGACATGGTTGTGCAACCCTTCATGATATGTGGCTGACGTTTTCCATCTGAACATAAAAGACAGGACATTGTCAAGAGGATCATGGCTGCTTCGAAGGCTTTAGCGTAGAGATGTACCAAAGCAATTGAGATTTAAACTGGTTGGTATCACACCGGAGGAGGGGGTTGACTGGTTTGACTCTGAACTGAACTACTCCAGGAAGGGGTTTCAGTTCAAACTCAAATCAAACCAGGGAGATTCAGTTGAAAGCATTTGAGCCATTCAGTACAATTCAAACTGGTCTGAGTTCGTTAGTCTTTTGCCCTCTTAAAAGGATTTGTCCATTCTGCAGCTGACTAGCAAGAACAGACTGCTGGTCTAGAGGGACCAAGGGTTGGATCCATCCATTGTGATGCTTCGACTGTTCTTATATTCATGGCAGTCAGGGAGGTCAATGGCTATTATCCCTGATGGTGGCAGAAGGCATTATATCACCAAAGACCAGCTGATGGGCTAATGCAAGGAGAGCAACCTGTGTGCTCATGTCCTGCTGGGGGACCTTCCTGGCCATCTGCCTGGCTGCTAAGAGACTGCTGGACTACACGAGCCACAGCTCTGATCAGGTGGGACATTTCTTCTGTTCTTCTAGTCCTATTTCCAACCTGCTCAAATTTCTTTTATGTCTTCACATGAAATACATCTTAAATATACAGGGCTTCTCCCCACCCATACAGACATATATAAAATAGGTATTTTGCCTAAAAAGTGTATCGGTTCCTATTTTTATGTATGACCTTTCTATCATGCTCTTCATCCAAAGGATCCACTCTTCATTTCCTTTCTGCACTTCCCGTCCCATCTAGGGAACGGGAATAGTGCATTTCCACTGGTGTGTGCTAGCCCTCCCCACATGTGGCCACAGACCTACCTGAGGTGTAGTCAAGTGTCTGGGCACTACCATCCGGATCCTAGAGGCTGGCACAAATGCACATTACCATGTGCTGCCACCACCACCAGATCAACAGCGTTGCAGCACGCAGCCACATTTACGTCTGGGATCATCTGAGGTGCCAAAGTGCTTGCGCAGCACCTTAGATGACCAGCCCAGCACCATAGAGGTGTGAATGGGCTTCCCCAGAGATGGCAAAGGCCATCTCTGGTCAAGGTAAGTCTACATGAGGAACACAAAATTGTGCTCCATAAGTAGTGAAGCTGCAGTGCATTCCTGCATGGAAGGAACTGTTTCTGGATTGGAAATGGCTCTTTGCAGTGCAAATGTTCTGTCTGTGAACACCCTGCAGCTTCACTACGGGGTCAAGTACAGGAAGGCCCCAGATCCACACAACATTAGGCTAAGAGACAGAAGGAGCAGAAGGTCAAGCAATGACCTCCCATTGCTGAATGAGAATTCCAGCTTGGGGACTCATAGGTTCTACTGCCACACTGTAGCACTATGTAGGCTGGAACAGCATCACAAAGTCCAGAGATGTGGCAGACAGTTGCATTCTAGTCTGCAAGCATGTTTGTGGTCACTGGGATATTTGGGTCCCATGTAAAGAAGCAGCAAAAGTCCTCTTTCAGGGTGCTCTGCACTTGCCACCAAGAAATGGCTCTAAGAAGAGACGTTTCTCTGCAATCCAACCTCCCGAGGATCCGTCCCTATTTTGGACATATCTGAAGGGCCCTTGCATGTCCGCACATGCACAGGGGGCCCGGATCAGGCAGATGGATCACCTGGGTGCTGCACAGAAGCCACAGCACCCATTCCAAAGGGCATCCAGCCTCCCGCACGGCTGGCACTGCCCCTGGAGCCATGGGACTGGAGCAGGCAGCTGCCAGTCACCGCGCATTTCCAGCAGCACACAGCGCGCAGGGGAGGCCAGAAGGAGGCAAACCAGCCTTCTTCCACCCTCCCCAGGATAGTGGCCGCAGGGACATCCATCCCTTTGCCTATCCAGGTGCGGAAGCGTCCTGCTTCCGACCGGATCAAGCTGAAGGGACGGATTGAAGATCTAATTTTCAAGGTCTTCACGAAGAATGGATTCTTCAGCGGCAAGACCCAATTAGGGTCGGGTCTTGTGCGGAAACGGCCGCCAGGAAGAGTCCCAGATCAGGCCTCCTGTGAGGATGGTAAGTTCTTATGTGCCTTTAATGTGTCCTGTATGTGTGTCTATATGTGTTTTAACAGGCTGTGCGGAAGCACCCTCAGTTTGCATCCCTCACTGGATACAGGAAGTGAAACTTACTGATATATGTGGTTCCTACCACACTGAAGCAGGAAGTCTCTGATCCAGTACAGTTTACCAGCTCTTCATTACAGGTGTCCGCCTGTACAAAACAAGTTGGACATTGCTGTCCATTGAGCTCTTTCTGTATTTCTGGTACTGCAAGAAGAATAAGGAAAAGGAAGTGCAACCAATCTATAGCCCAGGTGAAATTAGATCAGTCCCTAGAGGTGTCTACCCCAGCTTTCTCCTATCCATGTGCCATTACAGATCACTGCTGGACCTTCAGTTCCACATAGTCGTGGTTGATGTAAGTTGTAGACATTACAGCTGAATTTAACTTCAGATTTAACTTCAGGATCCTAGTGATACTAGTGCCCCATAATATACACCTGGCTGATACTGTCTGGGTGTCAGTGCCAGCCACATCCACCTCATGCATGGACACCAACAAAGCATGAAAGCTCTTGGAAGACTTATCATGTTGTGCCGTGGACAACTTTCCAGCCACCTCTATGACAAGCAAAAGTTCATCGAACGTTGGCAGTGGAATGGATACACCACAGCTGACAACCCTAGCTGGCCTAATGTGAACAAGTGCAACCTACAGGCAGCCAGCTATGAAGCTGCGTCCATGTTCTGTCAAGGCCTCATCATGTGGTTCATGGTTGGCCTAGAGGTCTTTAATGCAAAAAGATGGAAGCAAAAGTTCCAACGAGGGCCTCAGCCTTCCTAGGTCACCCAAGGGATTCCAAACACACCATGGTCAACTAAAAAAAATCAAGCAAGCAAGCACAGCAATAATTCTGCATTTCATTCCTGCTGCATTTTCATACAATTCATTTTTACATGAACAGATCATTGGAGATTTGCAGGAGGAGGCAGGTGGGAACAAAGCCCCCATCTCCACTTATCAGGCAAGGTCCCTCACAAAATGTCTTTCCATTTCCAGCAGCAGAAAGCACTTCGCGATGAGCATGGTCACCATCTGAGGAGCCATTTTGTGAAGATATGTTTTTGCCACCCACAATGGAGGCACCTCAGAGCACCACAACAAAGGTTGCCTCCTCACTCCAAAGTTGAGACAAACAAACAAAGCAAATAATCTTATCGAAGTCTTTTTCGGAAGAATAAGAAAAAAATAAATAAATACCTACACATAGGCATGGCTTTTGTGCACTCATCTCCAGTACAACACAACAAATTTGATCTGTAGGTTCTTCCAAAACCAAAGTAAAGATACGACGGGGGAGTCAAGCAGACGTCAGAGGATTCACAGCCTTTCTCTATAACGTGGATGTTCTTTCCATCTATTGTGAAAAGAAAAAAATGGAGAGGAATCCGTTCAGTGATGAGAAACATTCATATCATTATGACGCGGACCATATGCACCTTTTTGCAAATGTCAACATTCGTATGTGCAGATTCGAATCAAAAATTTGAACGACTAGCTTCGAATTTGGTAAAAACGAATCGAATCCTGTTAAATTCGAATTTAACAGATTTGAATCAAATTGGATTTTTGGATATTCGATTGGATTTGAATAGACTGTCAAAAAAAATTGTTCACATCCCTAAATTCAATCTACTATATGCCCAATTTCACTAGTTTTGCAATACATGAATGTTTGAAAGTTGGGATTTTTTAAATTCCCCTCCCCCTCCAGACCATATATCCAAATATTTGGAGAATTTTTTTCCCCAAGCACCACAGTGTAGAAAAGAACACCAAAAAGGTGTTCCAAAGAAGGGTGGAATCATCCTATTGATTACTTTTGACCCAACCTACTCTCTGTCCATGCTGTTGTGTGAAGCTGCCTTGCATGAACACTGTCCATGGTCCTCATCTGGCTTGCACTCACCTACAGTATTTTCAGCAAATGCCACCACGCAGGTATCTTTATAAGCAGGACAGGTTGCCATAACACCATTACACGTGTTGCCAACAGCATAACACACTTCACATTTCAGAGAAGCACCTTGCGGATGCAGGAAACAAAAACAATTCTATTGGTTATGTTCTCTTGATGGCCATCTTGCCCCTATCAGAAGCTGCCATGGGTTTTGTTTTGTTTTGTTTACCGCAAGACTAAGTTGTTAAGCCCCTATTTCTAGCAAAGATGCCTCACTCAGGATGTTGGAAATAGGTGTGGTGGGAAAAGCCAGGAACACTGCTTCAGGTCCAAGGGTGGGAGAAGCCTTTGCTCCCTGACTGTCTGATAGCAGACAATCTACTCACAACATCTGATGGGTGGGAGACACTTGGCAAGATCAGCTTTGATGGCCAGGGGAGGTTTGCTCACCACCATCACCACCTACCACCAAGGACTGGCTATAATTTTCACAGCCAATCCTGCCACCCATCAAATGGTGGCTGGGGATTGGCTCTCCATCATTTGATAGGCAAGGGAATCCCCCAGTAAGCAAAAAAGAAAAAAAACACCACCTCCGAGGGGCCTCTGAGGTAGAGATGTGCAGTGCACTGATACTTGAAATGTTCAAAATTTGATCAAATTCGTTTGAATTCAGCCATTTGAATTTGAATAGAACGTCTATACATTCGAATCTAAACATTCGAATGAATTTCAAAGCTTTTGAATAATTCAATGAATTATTTGGACATTTGTATGCGTATGGATATGTACACATTACGTACGTATCCGTACACACCTTATTCGTATCCATACGCATTTGTACGGATACGTACACGACGAAAATGGGGTGCATAGGGGATAAAAATAGGATATGTGTGGACAAATACAAATCAAATGTTCGTACAAATAGATATGAATGTATTCTCTTAGAATCGAATGTGAATACATTTGAATGTTAAACATTCAAACTGATTTGAATCCTCGGATACTCGATTCGAATTGAATACCGAACATTGCATTCATGCGCACCTTTACTCTGAGGTGCCTTAAAAAAGACTCTGAGGTAGGATTGTTCACACACTAGTCTACCTTTCCCCCCCTCTCCTGAACATCCTATGTTAAAAACAGTGGATTAGAAAAGAGCTGAGAACATGAGGACCACATGCTATAGTATCTCTGATATTCCCCTTTCTTTATGCCTAAACACAGCTTTACATTGTTCCTCAAAGAGAAGTGGTTGCCTTAAACCCCAAGAAGATTCGAGGCAAAAGGACTGGATCAGACCCGCTCATTCCAAAGGAGCAGATCTGTACTCTTGACATGACTCCTTACCTCTTGTTAGGATCACTAAGAAGGGAAAGCATCTGAGCAAAGACTGCATGATGGCGTTGGCAGGAAAGCCACCAAATGAGAGATCCAGTAATATGTCAGATTTTCTATTTCCACGAATCTGCAACGACAGGCACAAGAAACATGTTTGCTGAATAGCATCTCCTGAGGCCCTATATGTTCTGGGCTCCAAATATCTAACTTTGAGGACCTTGAGGGGATTTTGACATGGTCACTGGCAATGAGATACTGGGGAACATATGTATACCATTTCCCACTTCCTTGGGCTGGACTGCTCCTACTGGAATGGTGGACTGCTCCTACTGGAATGGTTTACAGCTGGAGTGGTCGAGCTGTCCCAGAATAAGGCTGTTCACATTTGAACGGGCTGTTCCAGGACAGGCCTCCAGCCACCGCAGTCCACACCACTCCGAAGCTTATGCAACTTTTGGAACCTGCTGTGAGGGACCCAATGGACAGGAACAAATACTCATGGGCTCAGGACACCAGGGGAATCCATTTCAGCGGCACAATTTGGGTCCCCATATTAAATCAGAACAAAGAGGTGTGCGCCGATCTGCACTCCTCCCAATGCCATCCCAACAGCCCCTAGACCACTGATAGACCTCTTTAAAAAGCGCTACCGGTTTTTTTATTATTATTCAAATCATATTAAATCAAATGCAAGAAACTTAGCATTGGTTCAAATAGATCCCCTACGAATGTGGTAGGGAGGGAATATGCACAAATGTATTTTTGACATTCGAATCCGAGTAGATTTGAATGTCATAAAATCCGATTCGATTTGGATATTTAAGATTCAAATGTCACAAAATCCAATTCGAATCCATAACATCCGAATCCATACATTCGAATGTTAGATTTATATTTAAAGATATGAATATCAACAACATTTGTATCAAAGGTACGAATATCAACAACATTCGTATCTGTCACAGGTATCTGTATGCATCCCGTAAAAATCCGTATGCATCCTGTATTATCCCATATGCATCCCGTTTTAATCCCATATTTTAAGCACAAAATACGTACAACTTTCATGCAGATTTGTATACGACAGATACAAATCTACACATTCGAATTATTCAAAAGTCCGTATCAGATTTTCAAAAAAATTGATTCAAGTCCGAATGTTCAAATTTGGATTTTCGGAAAATCCAATTCGAGTTTGAATGTCAACATTCGATGGATTTGAATCGAATATTTGAATATTTGAATATTTGTGCACAGCCCTAGTGGTAGGATTCAAATATGATACGAATGTTCAATCCCATACGAATCCCATACGAAGCTTCATACAAATGTATCAAAACATTTTATTTGAATTCGAATGTCGGTCTCCAAATATGCCAACGTTCCATTTGAATACAAATGTCTGAATTTGGCCACATTCATATGACTTTTGAGTGTTACGAATACTCTTGCACATCCCTACTACTGGTATCCCGGTCTAAGTGGCCGTTTCGGCCACAGAGACCAGTTGCCAATTTGCACTCAGCCCTGTAGTTCATGATAGGAAAACATCTGGACACGTGCGTCTGCACTTGCAGGAGGCATTTCCAACCCAGAAATGCCTCCTTCCTTACCATACGTTACCCCATCTTCTACTAGTGGTGATGCACAAAATCATGCACCACACACAACCCAACCTTAACTAAAAGCTTACCTTGCACTTCCAGCACCATGACCATTCACACCATTTCCAATGCGAGGGGTCACCTGTGGTGCTGCACAGGTACGCTGGAATGTCAGATGACCCCCAAACATGACTGCGCGTCCACAGAGTGTCACCATCACCATGGCAATGGAACACACGCAGTCATACCAGGCTCCACAATCAAGATGGCGGTGCCCTGACAGCAATCAGACAACCACCTGGACACCGGTAAGTCGCTGAGCACATGGGGCTTAGTGTAACATGTACTAGCATCCCCAAGTGCAAATGCCAGGACACGTTAGTCTGTCATGCACTTTTCCAGTCCAGTGAATGGGAACCTGAGTGCGAAAACAGCCTAGGCTATGCTTCATCCAGTGTGGATGGGATGACATAGCAGGGCATGTGGCCTCTTCTGTTCCACACCAGAGTATGGAAAGGGAGGCCCAGAAGGAGTCTAGACCTCACAACATTCTAGGATACTGATGAGTGCAAGAGAAGCCCTTTGAATACAGGAAATGTCTATTGCTCTCGTTTCTTGCTTGCACACCTTCCAGAAACCCTGGGAAACAGGATGCTAGATGAGATAGGCTGTGTTTATTTTAATCTGCCAGGACCTCTCTTATGTTTATGTTTATTGGTCTCCTTCATAAGCCACAGTTGGTCCCTTGGAACACACGTTAACTGCATGTCAAGCCCCAATCGACATACCTGAGGTAACAGACGCTTAGTCTTTATGGCAGTAGAACTAGAACAGACCATGGAGCTTCTGTCTCTTAAAGAGAAACTGCCTTAATTGTGACAGCAGACACAGGCTGCAGTTTTACCTTCACCTGCTTTCATGGGGCACTTTCTTAGTTTAGCTGATCCGACATGCTGTTCACTTTTGGGTCTTTAATCTTACAGTCATTCCTATTTAGGATGTCGGAGGGATCCTAACCCCGTTTTTGCACAGAGCTTAAAAGATCCAGATCTTTGAGATGGGGTCCTCCCTGGGATCTGTTCCTTGAAGATCCAGATCTCTGGGAGAATGCTATCCATCCACACAGGCCTGTTAGTACCCAAATGGAATGGGTGCCAAGCAGAACGCCATGCGGACGCCGGAGGATGCCTCCTGAGGGCCAGATCAGGCCCAAGGAAGGAGGCCTGCCGTGGTTCCATGGCTGCATGGGGGGCATCTGTCACAGCCACATCTGTCAACAGCGGCCACCATTGTTGCCACCTTTGCTGCCACCACGCCCCCCTAGGAGGCTGCTTTGGCACTGGGGCATCAGCGGCAGGAGGAGGTGGTGGCAGGACCATTGGGTCAATGATCGTGCCCACCAGCCAAAGTGGGCAGCCGCAATCTGCCACCTGCCCCCCCCCCGATGCAGGGATGCCACTTGCAGCTATGGAGCCTGTGCAGGCCCCTGTAGCTGTGAGTGGTGGGGTGGAGCTGGGGCCACCTGTGCACACAGCTCTGCTCCTGCAAGGCCCACCACCGGACCCCATCTGCAGGTAAGTAGTGACGATGCATGTCCTTTAATCCAGTTTTCAAGGCTGAAGAGCAGATTTTGGATACCTTCAAAGGGGCCTGCGGGGAATCCAGGTTTAAGGACCTGAAGGACCCATTAAATCTGGATTTCTCCTGCCCTCGCAGGGACAAGGACCTCTAGATGGGGTCCCAAAGGGGTCCACAATGGGGACAGGGCCTTCCCCATCTGTACCAATCAGGTACAAATCGGATTCCTAAAAGGTCCCTAATGGGATCTTCAGGGCCAGTGCAGAAACAGCCCAACAGAGCAGGCAGGGATTGCACTGATTTAAAGATTAGTTTTGACTGCCCTCTGGTGGACATTCTGGAACAAGCAGGCGATGGACCCAAAATCTATCCTCTTTCTAGCAAAGTGTGTTGAGACAGCTAACTGCTGTTTCTCCACTCACCTTGCTTGGAGTGGTCTAACTATTCCTCCTCCAGCCTCTTCTGGACCAAGCTCAGCCGGTGCTGTCCACATCATGAAAGCTGAAATGCTATTTGTCTGCACCAATACTTACAGCAACATAGGTGTGTCAAGGTTTGTGGATAGCAGATTCAGACTGGAGACAGAACATTAGTCAATCCCCAGAAAACTGCTGGCAGTCACTATCTGATCAGGGTACGGAGAGAAGACACTTCCAGAATAGTGCACATGCTCTGTGCTGGGTCAACCCCTGACCTCCCCAGTGGGTCAAGTGTGAAAAGACCCTTAGTCGCTTAAGGCTTGGGTTGAAACCTAAAGACAATTTGTACCACGGGGAAATAGACTCACATTTAGGGATGTGCAATAATATTCAAAATTTGTTATTCGATTGAATTCGGCCAAATTCAGACTTCCGTTTTTTAAAAAATTCAAACAAATATGTATATTTTGAATCATTTGTACAAATAATTCAGAACTGTGTACAGATAAGCACACATTACATACATATCTGTACACATCTTATTCATATCCGTTTACATCTGTACAGATACGTACAGGATGAAAATGGGATGTGTACAGATGTGTGCAGATGTGTACAGATGCATACGGATACATACAAATGTTGTCGACATTCATATAATCAAATACATACTGGATGTTCATAGGAATGCATTCAAATCGCTTTGAATTTTAATATATTTGTTTTTTATTCAGACAAATAAGGAGATTCAAATATTCAACACGAATCAAATCGAATGTCGAAAATTGTGTTCGTCGCACCCCTCCTCTTGTTACCTAGAGTCCAATAAAAAAACCAAATGTACACATTTCATTGTCATTAAATCTAACATTTATTACATGAGAAGCAAACAGCAAATTATATTATGGGAACGTTTTGTCACGTGCGTGAGAGAATATATACGCCAAGTCAGGACAGTCCCAGACGTAGGCCCTTCATGAGAGAAGCTTCAAGAGCAAAAGCCCACAAAGAACAGGCAAGTGGCAGCGAGTTGGCACAGACTTGCCGGGCACGTCGGGTGTGCATTTTGCTTTTTGAACTGTATCGCCTCTTCCGAAGATAATAGGCCGTTCGTCTTTCACAGATCTGCAGACCTCTCGACTCGTACAGCCCTTCATAGCCCTGGCTGAGTGGGATCTGTCTGTGCATGAGGGGCAGGGGGTGGGGGTGTGTGAGATGGGTTGAGAATTAATTTGCCTTTTCAACATGCACTTTTCAACATTTGATTTGATTTGAATCAATTATTTTAATGTCCAAATTCGCACAAATAGAGAAAGACCAAATATATTCGAATTAGAACTAATTTGAATTCATTCGTACCTATTTGTATGAATATTCGTATTTGATTATAGGAATGTCAACAACCTTCGTATGTGTCCGTACACGTCTGTATATATTCGTACCCATCCCATTTTTATCCCGTAGGCATCCGGGTTTTGTCCCGTATGTATCCCGTACAAATGCGTACAGATACGTTTGTAATGCGTATATATCCATACGCATATGAATGTCTGAATAATTTATGCGAATAATCCAGATGAATGTATGGACATTTGATTTGAATTCAAATGTCCGAATTTGAACAAATTCTATAGAATTTCTATTATTTTGAATATTCCTGCACATTCCTATTGCCTAGGGGACCCCCAGGCCCGCTGCTCTGAATGCCGTCCACATTTCTGCTCTGTATGTACTCGGCTCCTGTGCAGACAATGTGTTCTTAGCAGCACCTTGATATGGATTTCCTTGCAGATGATGTGTTCTTAACACGTGCTTGATCCCGTTAACAAGTAAGTGCAGAAAGGGCCTTAGTCTTCACTCCTTGAAAAAGCATTCCTGACCCTGGCGATTTCTGCACTTACCTTCTGTTAATCCAGATCAGTCAGTTCCACTGATCTGGATTACTTGGAGGCATGAGGCCGATTCACACTTCAGCCTGTAGTTTACAATTATTCAACATCTGGGCAGGTGCACCTGCACTTACAAGAGGAACTTGCATCCTACAAGCACCCTCTGCCTGCGCAGATGTTGACTACACAGCTCTAGCTCTCTGTACCATCTGAATCAGGAGAGGCGGTAGAAGAGCTTGACAGGTGTCCAGAGGCAGTAATGGGCTGGATGAGGGCCAATAAATTGAAGCTGAATCCAGACAAGACAGAGGTGCTGTGTGTCACAGGATCTCGGGTCCATGTAGTTGGGAGATACCTTGCCCTTGATGGGGTTGCAGTGCCCTAGAAGGGACAGGTGCATAACTTGGGGATACTCCTGGACTCTGCACTGACACTTGAAGCTCAGGTGGAGGCTGTGGCCAGGAGTATCTACTTCCAACTACAGCCAGTGCGTCAACTGGAGCCTTTTCTGGACAGAGATGACTTGGCCACAGTTATCCATGCTCTGGTAACCTCTAGGTTGGACTACTGTAATGCACTCTACATGGAGCTGCCCTTGAAGACAGTCCAGGAGTTGCAGCTAGTACAAAATGCAGCCACTAGAGTGCTGACTGGAACAGCTAGCCGGACGCACATCATGCCAGTTTGAAAAGGGATGCATTGGCTGCCAATTTACTACCGAGCCCAATTCAAGGTACTGACTCTGACTTACAAGGCCCTAAATGACTTGGGCCCCAAATATCTAAAGGAACACCTTCTGCTATACTGACCTACCCGTGCCTTAAGATCAAGCGGTGAGGCTCTCCTGGTCATCCCACCACCTTCAGTATTGAGGTTGGTGGGTACCCGGGAGAGTTCTTTTTGGTGATGGCTCCCAGACTATGGAATAGTGAAGACGCACCTCTTTGCCATCATTTTAAACATGCTGTGTATTGTTTTAGATTTGTTGATTTTTTAAAAGTGCTTTTAATGTATATTCTGTTTTTAATCTGTTGTTTTAATGGTTGTTAACTGCCCAGAGACCTTCAGGTATGGGGCAGGATAGAAATGTAAATAATAAATAAATCAATGAAATAATTGTCTGCCATTCCTGGTCAGCCCAACCCTCCTGAATCCCAACCGAAAGCTTATCTTAAGTGTCCAGTAAGGAACTATCTGCACTCTGGCTGGCTGAGATCTTCAGGCAGCTCACATGACCCACTGAGATGACTGCGACCGGGCAGAGCATCAGCATCACCACAGCAATGGTCTGCTCATCTCCCCACTGACAGCTGCATGACTGATCTCAGGTAAGTGGTCAGTCGTGCAAGGGCTAGGCTGTTATTGACTGGCGCTCACAGGTCCGCATGCTAGTCAGTGTTAGGAATGGAAGTGTGAAATCGCTCCTTGGCCTGCCCTCTGCATTGACAGTGTTGATCCAGTGCATATCTCTCCACTGCAAACCCAGATCATGGCCTTTGAGTGCAGAAAGGCCCTTACATTATTTGACTGGGCCTTCCCTCCGTGACCCTGTCTTCCATTACAGCTATCATGGTCACCTTGATCTACAGTCTTCCATAAATTGTCATTCTTGGTAGAACACGGTTTTGGACTACATGATGGCTTGTGGTCACCAAACTATCGTGTTATAGAACACTGGTTCTCAACCTGTGGGTCGTGGCCCCTTTGGGGGTCAAACTACCCTTTCAGAGGGGTCGTGGTGAGTCTCCCACAGCCCCTCCATCCCCCCTCCCAGCTGCCCCTCCCCCATCGTTGGGGGTCTCCACAACATGAGGAACTGCATTAAGGGGTCACGGCATTAGGAAGGTTGAGAACCGCTGTTATAGAAGCAATAGTTATACTCCAGTAGAAAAGGTCTCCTGAGGACGAGGAGGAGGAGGAGTAAGCTCTAAGCCACAATATATACAAAGATACCTACCAGCAGTTGAATGAATCATTACATCAATGCAATATCTATCCTTTCCTGTACAGTTCAACATCACTGGATCACATTCCTTTGACCAGGAAAAGCAGGCAGGACACTGAAATCCATTGGGCTTAGATGATTCCTTAGGTTCTAAAAGTATAGGAGAATGAGTAATGACAACAACAACAACATTAAAGCAGGGTTCGGTATATTAACCTTGCCATGACCTCTCCAAATGAGGAGTAAAGCAAAAGGATAGAAACTTGATCAGCATGGATCAAGTTTTTGAACATGCAGCTACAGCACTCTCTCTATATAACTTTTTATTAGTTTTTTTATCATTATTACAAACACTAGGGATGTGCACAAATGGTTTTTTGGTATTTAGTTGGTAAAGAATCAAATGTTAGAAATTTTGAATGTGGTAGGATTCTGTTTGGAACAAATATCCAAATGCATAGGTTGTACACCTTTGGCAGGTTTTTATACTTATATTGTATTTTTGTCTTGTATTTGTACAGCGCTGAGTACACTGTCAGCGCTATAGAAATAAACTAATAATAATAATAATAATAATAATAATAATAATAATAATAATAATAATAATAATAATAATAATAATAATAATAATAATAATAATAATAATAATAATAATAATAATAATAGGTATCCTGGATACATATAGTGAATACAATTCCTATACAAATGCATACATAACGGATATGGATCCCCCGCCTGTCTTATAAACACACACCTTGGCTCTCTCTTTCTCTGAAGCTGCTTTTCTTCCCCTCCTGTCTTAAGAACAACCTTCCCCAATTCTCTCTCTCTGATTCTCCAATGCCCCCCCCAGTTTAATGAATATCCAAACTATTTATACGAAGGTTCCAAAATATTAATGTACAAATGTTAATGTACAAATGTTGTGACATTCATTTCATGTATGAATGTCCGAATTTGTACAAATAAAAAATGTCACAAATATTCGTATACATCTCTAACAAGCACACCTGCACAAAACTATAATCAAAGCTATTACTCTCCCCCATTCAGTCCTGTCCCTCCTGTTGGTTTGCCAGTAAGTAACTACAGTAAGGACCTGCACAGATGTGTGTTTTTTTAATTTCATTCATATCAAACGAAATGCAAGAATATTTCGTGATCCAATTGGCATCAAGCGTTCCCAGATTTTGTGTGATTTGTTTCATTCCTTAATATTAGTATTTGATCTGTTTATTGCACTGAAGTTTTATTGTTTTTGCTTTGTTTTTGTTTTATTAGCGTAGTCTTATGTCATTTAATCTTTAGATTGTACGCCATTGGCAGGTTTTATACTATGTTTTATTAATGTAATTTTTCCTGTACAGCGCTGAGTACATGTGTGGCGCTTTAGAAATAAACTATAACAATAATAATAATAATTTGAATAGATCCTCTTTGGCTGTGGTAGGATTCATATTCAATTTGAATGTTCAATCCCATGCTAATCCCATACGAATGCATACGAATTGCATAAGGATCCTGTATACAAATGCATACAAATCCCCTATACAAATCCCACACAAAGCTTCACACAAATGTATCAGAACATTCGATTCAGATTTGAACGTCAATCTTCAAATGTGCCAACATTCAATTCAAATTTGGACGTCCGAATCCAGCTGAATTTCTAACGTTACAAATATTTGTGCACATCCCTAAATTACAGTAGCCCATCCCTCATTGGTAATGGGAGTGTCTTGTTGTCAATTGCTGTGTGAAATTTCTTCCATGAATCCTGAGGCCAATTTGCACTCAGCCTCATAGTAGTGTAGGAGGTGTTTTCAACCCAGAGATGCCTCCTGCCTTATCAGACACTACCCCAGTGTCTACCAGTGGTGGAGCATGAAATTATGCACCACACCTGTCCAAATCCCCACCTTTCTCTGCCAGGATCAGGATTATCTGAGCTGCTGCACAAGGGCGCTGACACCTCAGATGACTCCAAACCTGACTGCACATGTGGGGAGCATCGCTGTCGCTGTGGCACCATCGCACCGCGATCTGCAAAGAAGATGGTGGCACCTGGACATGCACCCAGATCCAGGTAAGTCTCCAGACCCGTGTGTACTTGGTTTGGTGTGTACTAGTGTGCCCATGTGCAAACACTAGTACACATTAGTTGGTAATGCACTTTTCCCATCCAGCAGATGGGAAGCCAACTGCAGAAATGCCTCTGTAACAGCATCAAATTTACGTACGTTAAGCACATCTTTGCATCCACTTCGATGCAAAGGGAACATGAGGAAACCAACACCATGCAAATCCCTACGTATTTAATTCACAGAAACAGAAATTAAGAGTAGGAAAGGACCCCAATATATGATCATCACTGGCCCAGGCAGGACACGGCTGGTTTCGCTGTGTTTCCAGCTCATCAGGTGCCCGCAGCCTGTATTTTTTTGTTCCATTCCCATATGGGGATTAGAACTCATGGGCTGGTGCACATGTAATAGATGTTAAGTGGTGCACCAGCCTACTGAGCCACTTGGTGGCTTCAGAAGAAGGCAATGTTTTTTTTTACCTGGATAGGAACTTTCCAGGTATTTAACTCTTCCTTTAGTTCTCTCTCATACAGAGACAGGCATAGCTAGGTCCTAACTATGAGGACACTCATCAGCTATATAGTATATCAACCTGTGGTGTAAAGACTCCAATATATGACCACCACTGGCCCAGGCAGGAGTCTGGCCAATCTGCTTGCCAGTGCCCAGCTTGTTCTTTTGCCGGGGCGTGAAATACAGAGTGCAATGCTGTAAAAGTAAATAGGTTGCAGCATGGATGGATGGACGTCAAGAAATATGATACCTACGTCTATAAGAGAACTGTTCACAATCTTCTATCGTGCAACATGAGACTCGTGTCCTGAACATCTTCCCTTCACTAAAATGGATCTTATAAAGAGGCGCAGTGCAGCGGTCATAATTATCACAGCCTCTCTCATGATAATCGAAAAACGTTCCCCCTACAGCAGGACAGAGAAACAAAGAAGTTTATTTCATCTGCTACCTTTCTGCACAATCCCTGCATCTGGAATCAAATCAAATCAATTTCAGCAAAAGAGAATACATAAAAACATTAAATACGATTTCCAATGAGAGACAACAAAACAGCTTAAAATATATACGATCAAGAACAATTTTTCAATGAATCAAGAGCATCTCTAGTCAAGGTAACTCCATTGCAGGGTTTCATTTCCTACTTCTCTCTCATCTTTATAGCGACAGCCAAGAATTTTGCAGTCACTAGGGTCATGTCAGGATCCCCTGTGTTAGGAAGCTAAAGGTATGTGCAAAACATTATTTCCTTGCTAGTGAAAGACCACAATTGGTGGGGAGACCCAAAGAATGTTCTCTCCTTTATTCATAAGGTGTTTGCTGTGGACTATCTTAAGTTCCACAATGGTGGGCTTGAGAATTCCATCAACCAAATGCACCGTTATATGAATCTGGTATGAATTGTCAAAAGCCTTTCCTGAAGCTGTTGCCTATCCTTAGCCTAGATCAGAGATATGCTGTCCCTCACCGACCTGCATTGATGGTAATCTCCTTTTTGTAACAGGCATTTTGATCAGGCTCACAGGGAACCACAGGGCCGGAACAGGATTCACCTCTACTAAAACAAACTTCACAACTTAAGCTTTGTGTGCCTGGAAAGGGAGAGAAAAAGGAAATGTATTTACTCTTTTGTTCATAGGGGAGGAAAGCTGTTAAAAATAATATATACTAGGAACGCACATAAATGTTTTATTCATGGTCAATTTGAATCAAATGTGAGGGCATTCACATTCATTTGAATGTGGCGGGATTTGAATTTTATACAAATCCAATTTGAATCCCTGATATCCATTCGTATCCCCTACGAATTCCCTATGAACCCACTCTGAACATGTCAAATCCACTCCCAATCCACTTCAGATCCACTCCGAACCCAGTCTGGGTCCAGTTTGGATCCACTTTGAATCCGCTCTGGGTCCACTCTGGATCCACTCTGAATTCTCTCTGGATCCACTGCAGATGTGACAGGGCAACCACTTTCCTGCCTCCCCAGATTCATGAATGTAACGAAGATTCATACAAACATATAGAAGCATTCAATTCGTATTCACCAACATTTGATTCAACGTTGAATGTCTGAATTTGAATGAATTCATACGAATTTTGAATGTGACTAATATTTGTGCACATTCGTAGTATATATTTGGATGCATGAAAAATCTGGGAGGAGAATGCTTCATGGCACCTTCTGTTTTAACCATTCATTTCCTTCCTCCGCTTTTCATGGCAGAGTATCCATATCATTCTTCCTCTACAAGGTCCTGTGGGTTAAGCTAGACTGGAGCTCAATGAGTGCTCAAGTGTAATAGAATAAGATTCATGGCTCAGAACCCATGCTTTACGAATTAAGTTTGTATTTGTACCACCCTCTACAAACTCTAAATGTGCCCATTCAGCATGTGTTTTGGAGATCATCCCTAGCCAGGAATGGGGTGAGGCACGATGGAGTGTTCCAGCAGCCATCCATGGATCAGACATTGTCATTCTCAGGTTGGTCAGTGGACACAACCCTCATGTTCCTCCCTCCCAAGAATGACTTAGGATAAAGCAGAGCATCACTGGTTCGATCCTCAGTATCTCCCCAGAACGAGATCACTTCTGTATCCGCCATGAAAACTGCACAGAGGTGACCATGGAGCCTGGGAGTGGCTGTAAGTCAGTGACAGAGCAAACCGCCTAGAAAGCAGAGGGTTGCCAGTTCAGTCCCCAGATTCTCCCCAGAAGTCAGAAATGGTAAGCCATTTCTGTATTGCGGTCAAGAAAACTGCATAGAGGCGTCAGCCACGGCTTGGTGGAACCTGTAAACAACAACATACTTAAGAGGATCATTATTCAAACCTTGCAAAGCATGAGAAGAAAGAGAAAGCAGATAATGGGCCAAGGGTCAAAGGCATGAATGTTCCAGCCAAATATAATTGGTTATGGAATGCCAAACAATTGTTTTTCAAAGAACCAAGGCAGAGAATATAAACAAATTATGTCCTCGCATCCTTTGCATCTCTTACTGTTGTTAATAAATGTCATCACTTGTTCTAGGACAGCTGCCTTTTCAGAAGTCACAGATATGCTCACTGGTGGAAAAAAAACAAGAGAAAATGTGGAAAATTAAGAACAAATCCCTAAAAGAGCTGTTTGTACCATTAGTGCCTCAACAACCATGCCCCTAACACCACCAGGTTTCTCTTTGGCTCTGTAGATCCCAGTCTATCTGCTCATCCATAAAACTGTGGCAACTTTGACACCTGCACTCCATAGTTCAGAATCACCACTGCCTCTGCTACCTCCAAGGGGTGGATTTAGGCTGGGTGACACCCACACCCACACCCACCCCAACACCCACACCCCACCCCCATGAATAGCATCAGAGGAGGAGCCCATCCTGACCCTGAAGAGATTGAGGTGAGGACAGTGATGGTGGGGCACAGAGAGACTACCTTAGAGGGAAGGAGGGCACGTCTGCCACACTTAGGGTAACATTGCCATCATTTCACAAAGCAATCATTTCACTGCCACATTGCTGCCACTGCTACACCAGCTTGGCTCCAGGTTGGACCTCTGAGCCACATGTCCAAAGCCACTGGAGTTCTTGGCTCACAACTGAATCCCACCCAGCCTCACACTTGCCTCTCAATTGAAGTGACAACAGGAGGAAGAACATCAGAAGGCCCTTCATGATGAGGTTGCCCAGAAGTCCACACAATGCTCTGCACCAACGGTTTGAAGCTCCCCCTACCTATGAGGCCTGTAACAACAATCAGAGGAAGCACATCTGAGTCCTAACTCCTTTCAGGTAGCATATAGATCTGCTTGTGGAGTAACATCTGCCAGTGAGGATTTCCTGGCGGTCCCACCTACTCCAATGTTGGAGAGCATTTATAGCTCTTGAAAGGACAGCTGTGGCCTCCCTTAGACCATAGCACTATGGGGAAAGGAGGTTTCTAGTACATTTACTGGCTAGTGTGTGATTGCCCATACTTACCTAAGCGCAGTCTAGCTGCTGTAACTGTCAATGGCACCTCTAGGGTTCCAGGTTTCTTAAAGCGACAGTGTCTATATTGTTTCAAGAGATGGAGTCTTCCCTTGGCTTGAAGAGATACCTTCAAAGTTATAAGTTATAGTGACCACATGGATTGGCTTTCACCAAAAACTGTATATAAATATCCTGAAAAAGTCTGAAATCCCCATGGCCACTATGATTTAACAGCTCAAAGTCACAATTAACTCTTAAAACAACCACCACCAAAGATATGAGTTTAAAGGGACAAGAGCCAGATTGTGGTTTAATCAGGCTGCAAGCAACTGATCATTTCCAACAAAAATGGAAACTGGTTCTGCACTGCCTGCTGGTGATCCAAGTAAAAGGGTATACATATTACCTTACATAAAATGTGTGTGTATGTTTCCATTACAAGAAATAAAACCTTACCCATACAAGATTAAATGTGAATCCAGTCCATTTTGGGGATCATCTAATCCCATTTAAATTTTTATTCCCGGGCTTTACGAGGATTCTATTTCTAAAATCTCCAGAAAAAACATCCTCAGAAAAACTGTTCTCAGTCCCATTTTGGTAGTTAGCTCACTTTATTCCCCCAATGGGAACACTACTGGATGATTTGGGGAGGAGATCTGCCTTGCAGGGTGTCTCCCCCTCATATCCTTCTGGCCAATGCCTATCGCCACTGTTGGCACTGCATTAGATGGCTGGGATTTCACATCTGGGAAGGTCTACCCCTGCCCTTCCCATCCCTGCAATACTAGAGTCCCAGAGATAAAAAAAATGTTGGATCTTTGAACACAGATTTTCCCTTTCTGAGAATGCCACTGTAATTATGAGAGATACATTATGTTGTTACAGCAGTTGGCAGAGGAAATCTTTATTTTAGCCCCACTCCATCCTGAGCAGCTCCCCTCTTCCTTCTTTGAACCTGTGTAGGAACCATGATCATTCTCCTCCCACCCTTCACTGATTTGAAAGGGAGAGATCACTTTGCCCTGTTTGTTCTTTCACTCAGCTGATTCTGTGCAAAGTTCCTGCCTTCTCAGTAACATAGTGAATGGAGGGAGTGTCTGATCTGAAAGGGAGAGTGGTTGCCCTGTCTCTTCTTTGGCTGAGCTGATTCTTAGCTGGGGATTTAGGAGGTTTGAATGGGAACTGTGGTATTCAAATTGAGCCTGCGTTACCATGGCTAGATTAGGACCTGTGGACTTAAGGGCAGATCTTGTCTAGAGCTGTAAAACAAAATCATTTTTATAGCTTCTTCCAGCAAATTACAAAAATTACACTTTTGCAGAGTTACCATGAAATATTTAGTAAAGACTCTTTGCTCTTTACCAGACTGTGACTTCCAAAATGGGCTTCACCAAAAGGCCCTGTGAAAGTTAGGTCTGAAGCACTTTTGTAGCAGAAAATATCTGAACAGAACAATAATCAATGTGACAGGATGTGGAAATGACGGCAAATATAAATATAGGGCATGTGTGCGCTTCTAAATCATTTTGCAAATATACATATCGTTAAATCAGTTTCCTTAATATAATGCATTTTTCACGCATGATTCTGGCACCTCTTTCTCTAAAATATGCATTATTATAACTTCAATTTTGTTATAGAGAACTACACTGCAAAGTTCAGGGAAAGATCAACACTTAAGGACCCCTTGATTTTGATTTGTTCCATAGTGGTTTATATATTTACATTCAAAAGCAAATGCAAGGGATTTCCTCAAAATCAACAGTCAACCTAATCTAAGAAAAATCAGATTTGTTGGCATGAATCACTATTTTTAGAAAATGATTAAACACTCAGCTTTTTGTTCTTTTAAGTCTGATGTTTATTTGGACCAAGTTGGGTGTATATATATATAACTGTGTGCATATGTGTGTGAAGAATAGAAAGCCCAATTGAATTTAGAGAAAATAGTGGATGAATAAACAAGAGGCATAATGAAATGCATAGCTGATATCATTCTTCCCAACTGTCTTTTATAAACACAGGAGCAGCAGCAGCAAGAATCCAAAGATGTTTGGCAGAAGACGTCCTGAGAAGTTGGAACTCCTAGAATGGTCTAGTGCACAATGGCCCTTTATAACAACAGTATCAGATCTTTCTAAGCTGGGAGTCACACCACTGTTTATTGACGTACAGGCAGATTTTGTAGTGCAGCCCTTCATGACTGTGTCTCTGAGACTTCCATCTGAAAAGGGGATAAAATTGGTGGTTAGTTGAAGAACCACGGCAGATCAAAGTTTATTTTAATGCAATCAGAACTGGCATCTCCAATCACCATGGTCATTGTTATTTGATTGTTTAATTATTGGTCTTAATTATTATTAGCAGTAATATTATTCCCAAAGTTGGCAATCAAAGGTTTTTTTCAACCACAATTACTGCTTTGATACTCTTCCTACCACCCTGGAGGAAACAATTCTATTAAAGATGCATCACTAACCCAAGTCTTGCTAATAGTCGTTAACTGCTGTGAGCTATTTTGGGATCCTTGGATTGGAAAGGGGAAATTTAAAAAATGCGTAAAATAAATAAATGAGTCATTTTTGCCTCTGTCTTTCTCTGATATCTTGGGAGGTATGTGATGGTATGTAAGCAGCTTGGGATGAATCCACTCCACTGCTTCTCATTTAGGGCTGGTCAATATAATTTTGATCATTCTTTGTCTTGGCCAAGAGCTAATAGGAACTCGAGTTCATCAACTTCTTAAGGGCCACAGCTTGGCCACCACATTGGATGTCTGGGTCATGGATTTGATTGGCTTTTTTGCTCTCCTAGCAATGAAAGGGGAATCCATTGGCTTACTCACAAGGAGTATGCAATTTTCAGGTTCGATTCAAATTGAATATTTTAATGTTCAAATTTGAACAAACAGAGAAAAATGAATGTATTCAAATTTGAATTGATTTGAATACATTCGTATCTATTCGTACAAATATTCAATTCATATTTGAAGATACAAATGTCGACAACATTCCTATGTGTCTGTACACATCCGTATGCACCCGTACATATCTGTACGGATCCCGTTTTTACCAAAAATGCATCCCATTTTTGTTCTGTAGGTATCTGCACAAATGTGTATGGATACAAATAAGATGTGTAATGATACACACACACACACACACACACACACATATTTGGAAAGACAGGTCTGAAAATAGACAGGATTCCACATTGGCTTACTTCTGAGAAGTGCAAAAGTTCAAATTTTGATCAATTTCAAATTCTGGGGTCAGATCTACCTCTACCTTTGAAAGCATTCCACGTGTTCATCAGAAGGTTCCATTTTATTGTATTTTATCTTACCATATGCTCTCCCCAATTAGGTATGGCTCAGACATTACTGCTGGCGTAATCAAATGCAGTTACAAAAACTAGGAGAACTCAGAGAACTCAGGGGTATCTGGCACCCAAATCAAGACTTACTGGCATATGTACGTGATGACACATCAAAGCAGTACCTCTCTGATCCAGTACAATTAATCATCTTTGGTTCGCATGCACCTGATCCAGAGTAGCAGGCTGGGCACTGTTTCCCATTGATTAGAGGCTCTCCTGCAAGTGCTGAATGCAGACGGAGAGAAAAAAGGTATTTCAGCCAGAACTGAAAAAGTGGTAATACCCATAGACATATTCAATTTGTAAATTCTTTCATAAGGGTTTTAAACACATTAATGGAGCAGGAAATGGGATCGCTGAAGTTCTCCAGGTATGAGCTGGAGAAATGACACATTTGGGCCAAGTTTCCACTGGAATATTTAATCTGGATTTAAATCAGGGTTTTTTTTAATCAGCATCGAGGTCTGATTTTTCATGTTCCCATTCCCTTAAAAAAATAATCCCAATTTAAATCAGGAATATATTTTCCAGTGGGAACCTGTCTTTTGATTAAATCCTCGCTATATCTCAGCCCACTGATAAAGCTGTTCATTCTTCATCTCACCTCCCTTTCAGCCCTTTGATCTCTCTTTAGCACATAAGGACAGAGTGGTAGATTCTGGACAATCTAGAGAAAGTTAGCAGTTTATATATAATAGGGATGTGCACAAATATTCAAAACATTCAAAGTTCAATTGAGTTCATTCAAGTTTGAACATTCAAATTCTAATTGAATGTCTATAAATTCAAATTTAAACGTTCGAACAAATTTTGAATTTTTGAATTATTCGTACAAATTATTCATACATTCATTTGTGTACCAATATGTACGCGATGCGAACTTGCCTGTCCGCATCTGTCTCGCATCCGTATGCATTTGTACAGATCCATACGAGGCAAAAACGGGATGCATACAGGTTAGAAACAGGAGGTGTACAGGGGTGTACGGATACGTAAGGAATGCTTATGGGTGCATTCGTGTTTGCAAATACGGATCAAAACTTTACACAGATAGATTCAAATGTATTCAAATTGCATCAGATGTGAATACATTTGAATTTTAAACATTTGAATCTATTCAAATTTCCAGATATTTGATTTGAATCGCATTGAATTCCAAAAATTGTATTTGTGCATGTCTCTAATACTGAAGCAGTCCCTCCCAGTGCTGTTTTCTCTCTCTTCTCCTGTTCCCCTTCCCTCCTCTTGAGACAAGTGTGTGTGCAACAGGTGGGGGGGGGACAGGGGAGATCTGTTGAGGCTGGATCTTGAGATATCCCCTGCCAAGAAACCCCCAATCTTCCTTCCTTTACTTTTTAGAACGGAGAGCCAGGGAAAGGGCGGGGGGACTCAAAGAATGCCAACCCTTATAATTGGCTAAGAGGAAAGGGGAAATGCCCCTAAAAGTACATTTCCTCTCGAAAACTCCACTTCGCCATTCCCGTTGAGGAAAAATAAAACAATCTAGACCTCCAAACTGGAGTGCAAGCTGATTTAATTCACATACAGATAATCTCCTTTTCAGGAGTTTTACTCCTCAAAAAGTACAGATGCTTTAAAAACTGTGGGAACTTTGAGCAGTCAAAACGGTTTCAAAGCTCTTTAAGTCTTGAATGGGGACTCACCCTTGAATAGCATCTGTCTTGTTGGTTACTCTACCTTCAATAATACACATATTTAGATTGCAGATAGAGCAGACCCAGGGGAGAGCATGGCTTCATGGACCTAACCTAGATGTGTACTACGCAGTCCTATAATCTACATTGAGGATCCATGCAGGAGGTTTAAGTCTTATTTGAGTCAAAAATTACTATGAAAGGTTATGGGCTTTCTGGTTTGTAATGTTGCATAAAAGCGTAATTTATGTGCCATAAGCAAACAAGCAAATGAAGAAATGCACCTACTTTTGGGTGTGATTATTTCACAGGTACTGTTCCTGCAACAATTCAGTGTTGTCCGTAAGATTTTCCCTTGTCCCATACTCATGTGCTTTGGGGAAGTACTGCAGACATCAGAGGATTCACAGCCTTTTAATACAGTTTGGATCATCTCACCATCTGACGTGGAAGTAAAGAGGAAGACATACACCGCTGAGCAAGAGTTCCATTGTTATGAGAAGCAAGAGGTTTGTAGCAGCTAGCATCTGTGTTTAAGGATGGAGTAAAGATCCGATGCCATTTCAAACACAATCAGGTTTTGCAAAATTAAGAGGCTCCTTAATGAGTGCAGAAAGGGCCTTTCTGTCTTTTGCAGTCCTTGTGGGTTGCTTTTTATTATTTATTTTTAAATACCAACCTAAATTACTTTCAGCGAGCAAGATGATACAGGTATCTTGGAATTCTGAACAAGGCTCCACAGTTCCAACACAAGTGGTGCCAAAGCCGCTGCACATTTCACATTCCAAGGAAACAACTGAAAGAGAGAAGAAAGACGCTCTGGGAAGGAGAGGTATACATGCCCTTGAGACTCGTAAACTCAGTGAGCAGGATCCTGCCACTATATGCTTTCCCAGAAGTTCCTGCTCCAAAAATGGCAGGCCTGAGAAACTTCTGTTCCCAATTTTCATTTGTTCTGTCCAGAAGAAGAAGAAGAAGAAGAAGAAGAAGAAGCTGGCATTCATGTGGGACAAGAGGTGCTTGCCCCCATATGTAGAAGAAGAGTTGGCTTTTCTACCCTGCTTTTCTCACCCATTTAAGGGGACTCAAAGCGGCTGACAAAGCTTTCTATTCTTCTCCCCACAACAGAACACCCTGAGAGGTAGGTGGGGCTGAGAGAGCTGTGACTTGCCCAAGGTCACCCAGCTGGCTTAATAGGGGGTGGGGGATGGAACTGAACCCAGTATTCCCAGATAAGAGTCCGGCTCCCTAACCAAACTGGCTCACATGCTGCAGGCAAATCTGCACCTTCAGTGGCATGGTAGAGAGCTGGAGGAGCAGGAGAATATCCTACAAAATTCCTTTCTCCCACCCTGTCGCCAAAGAGCTGTTTATGCGCTTATGATGGGATGAGTACTTGATGGGTATGGGGGCATGCAATCCTTTGAGCTCTTCCATGGTGCCATCTCAGAATCTTGACAATATCAAACTTCTGTTATCCTGGGACCCTCTCAATATGTTAGGTGAGGCTGATGTGAACTGCAGTCCAACAGATCCAGAGGGCTACAGTGGAGGTGCACAAAGTAGTAAAGTACCTGTTACTCATGGGGTGTTTCTGCACTTGGCTTCCCGTCCACTTGATTGGAAATGTGCAGAACCCAATGTGTACTTGGGAACGCTAGTACACATTACACTAAGCTCCATGCATCCAAAGACTTACCTGCATCTGGGCACATATCCATTCACCAGCAGGGTGCTGCCATCTTGATTTGGGAGCCCAGTGCAATAGCATGTGCACCACTGCCGTGGTGACAATGACACTGCATGCACACGCAGTTGCATTTTGGGATCATCTGATGTGCCAATGCACTTGTGCAGCACCTCAGGTGACTCTTGTGCCTGAAATGGTGCAAATGATCATGGTGCTGGAAGTTTCAGTTAAGCTAGGAGTAAGGGTTGGTATGGGTGCGGTGCACAATTTCATGGACCACTGCTAGTCGACATAGGGTAGCTTCTGGTACGGAAGAAGGCGTTTCTGGGGTGTAAATCTGCAAGTGCAGATGCTCTTTACCAGATGTTATGCTATCATATAGCATGGGGTCAAGTGTGAATTGGCCTGTGGTTTCGTTAATGTAGGAGAAGACCAGTGTGCCTGAAGCAATAAAAAGCAAGGAAGCCTGGTACAGGAGGGTGAAGTGCACAGCCCTTGAAAGGTGGCCTCCTCCATAGGAGTGTCATCGGCCACGGTCAGAGCAATCTCAGAGGTAGGAAACCAGTGTTATCCTTGCTTCTCCTTACCTCTTGTCAGAATTATAAAGAAGAAGCAGGTTCTGAGGAACCCCTGCATGGTGATGAGAAATCCAGGATGGAAGATATTAGCCAGAGTTTCCTTAACGACGCAGCAAATTCTTTGATTCCTGGGGCTTGTAGGATGCAAAAGAAGTCGGTCCACCAAGCAATAATTTTTCACCATGGGCATGTAAATGCTTGGTAACTTAGTGATTGTCCATGTCCTTGAGTGAGGCAAAATGTTACATCAAAAACCTAGGGAAGTAGAAGAATGAAAACATGCTCCTTCACACTTTGCAGGTGAAAATTGCATAATTGTTCTGGTGAGTTCACCCCATAAACACATACACAGTGTGGGAACCCCCCACTCCAGCCAATAGATTAATATATTATTTACTCCTGAATTAACTGACCCAATTAATAGTAGGTGACAAAATAGAGATAGACCCTTCTTGGGTCCATAACCCACCATCTAGAATGGTCTCCCTTCTGATATTCATGGTATACCTACAGCTACGTCCTCTGGGAAACTCTTGAAGATATAAATTGTCACCTGGGCTTTCCACATACAAAACATGATCAGGTTGGCACCTGAGGCATCTTTCATCACTGGGTTGGAGACCACTGTTTTAACACAGAGGTTTGTAGCTAACTAAGGGGGTACATGGTATGTGGTCCCACCATTCATTTAACTCTGTGCTCAATTATCTCCTAAGTGATATCATTATTTCATACCACATAACAGTAGAGGTGACCCCAGTTTAGGGATAGTCCTTGGCCTACACTGAAGGATACATATTTTTCAAACAGAGGGGTTTTGTTGTAAAAAGTAGATATGCAAACAGCATAAAACAATTTTAGGAAATAAATAAGATGATAAGAGTCTAAGAGGAGGGCTGCTGGATCAGGTCATAGCCTATCTAGTCCACCGTTGTATCACGCACAGTGGTCCACCAATTGCTTCTGAGCATTTAGGCCTTCAACTGAGAGAAAAAAAAGGATTGATTCATCCCTATTCCTAGAGATAAGCTAAATAAATTGAAATGAGTTAGGCAGTCTTGGCTATGGCTACTTCTGGAGGTCTCCATTGGTGAAGGATGGGTCTTCACCAAAGAACAGAAAAACAAGAGAAGCAGAAATAAGGTATTAAGTAGAAAACCCTTGAATGTGCTGCGTTCTCTTATGTATCATCATTGGCATTAGCTAGAACTTAAGCTTCTCAAGAGATAAGAAAGATATGGCCTTCATGACCAGGATGCACCCACCTCCAGTAACTGCCACCTAGGCCTTGAAGATTCTTTTGCCTTAAAGAGACAGTATCCTTATTGCGCAAAAGAGTAGAGTAGAATTTGTAAAAAGTATGTGCGTGTGTGTAAAACAATCACCTGTTCTATTGCACCACCAGGGTTCCTTTTTATTTATTTATTTGAAAAATACTTTTAAGCATACTCAGTCACTAAAATTCATTTGGTTCACATCCAAAATATTTAAGCATACTCGAGCTAACTGACTTTACTAACAAAGATTAGTAGAAGAGAATATAATAACATTAAACTTTGTTCACTTCTAGGGATATGGACCATATCTTTTTTTTGTATTCAATTTGTATTGAATCAAAGGCAAGAAAATTCATCTTCTTTTGAATAAATCCCTTCGAATGTGGTAGGATTTGAATTTAATACAAATGTTCCATACGAATTTGATACGAATGTTAGATACGAATTTCATACAAATCCGTAATGAAACTTATGAACGTATTGAAACATTCTATTTGAATTTGAAAGCCAGTCTTCAAATGTGCCAACATTCGATTCAGATCTGAATGTCCAAATTTGGCCAAATTCATATGAATTTCAAATGTTACAAATATTTGTGCACAGCGCTAGTCATTTCCCCCAAAAGAGAGATTTCTATTAGTACAACCATAATTACCTGTGTAAGCACAATATACACACAGTGAAATGTCCATTACAGAATTTCTTCTTCTGAATATAACAGATCCAGATCTTCTCAAAATGTACATTTAAGTTCTTCTTCAGGTAGATCTTCTTCAGGTGTATCTTCATGTTCTTTAACCTCAATATGCTTAATATATTTTGACCATATACTTTTGGTAGATATCCTAAAACTGTATTTATTGGGGGTTTGGTTCCCTCCCATGTTGAATCAAAAAGGCTAAGATTTCAGTGTGAAGTCACTTTTGTAAGCCAGCATGAATAAGGAAAGGTGCTAACATTTTTAACTTTAAGGGTGATTTCACCCTGGCCAGGGTAGTGAATTGTACTAGGAGACATCCTTCTGCACATTGCTGTGGTCTAAGTGCAAATTGCCCTGACTTTCACACACACACACACACACACACACACACACACACACACACACACACACACACACAGTGCTCTGGATGGCTTCCAAGGCTATGATCACACAGAAATGGGTTGGGGTTGTGACAATCCAAGAAAGACTGAGCAGGCTGGGTAGCTCTGCCATCTTGGCCCAAGCTGTGGCCCCTTGCTCTTTGAACTGCCACCAGAAAGCTATGATCCATGTTGCCTGAGGAAAGTGGAGAAGAAACAACAGGGTGGGTTGCTCAGCCATCTTGGTATCAGTAGGGGCCCTGCCCTCCTCCAACTGCCTGTGAATCATCTTGCCTAAGTGAAGTGAAGAAGAGGTAGCAGGCTGAGAAACTTTGCCATCTTGCTCCCAGCAGTGGCCCCTTTAACTGTCACCTCAAGGTTACACACCTTCTTGCATGTGTGAACTGAGAAAGGGACTGACTCTATTTTTCATTTCCCCTCCCTATTCCCCTCTCTTCATGTGTCATGTTCAATCATAGGCTCTTTCTGCATAGATCTACACATTAATTCAGACCTGTATGACCACAATCCCAAATGAAATGTGCTGTCCAGGGGTCCCTGATCAGGATCATCAATAATCACATTTAATCATGACTACTGGATGTACCAATAGCCCTAAACCTGAACAAGGAGGCATATCAAGCAGAAGGCTGCCTCTGTGTTGGGAACTAGTAAAGGGGAACAATTTTGGTGGTGTGCCAAAGTATACCCCAAAATGATGCCTTCAGAGGCTCCCAAGGATAGGAACCTCTGTTCCTAGCACCTTGGAGGTCTCCATGTCCAGTCTTGAGACATGTGTTGTGACGGTTTCAGGGATACAGGCTGCAAACTGCTTTGCTTACTGTCTTTGCAGGCTTCTAGCAAGCTGCAATAACCAGCCTTGTTGCAAACAGCTTGTTGCAAGACCTGGGCAGAGGCTGCAAAAAGGGCGGGAAATCCTGTGCGGGCCTAATGCAAGGATTGGCTACAGCTGGTATTTGGAGGGAAAAGCTGTCCGGGGATCTGAGTGCTGGAGGGGCTAGAACAGGAGTTCCCACCAATCAGGGGTGAGGGACAGGAATTTCTATCAGGAGCTTCCAGCAGCATTTTATTGCAGCAGTTTTCCCCAGGAGGTGACAGCCAATCAGGGCCACAGAAAAAAGGTATAAAGGAACTCAGATTACAGCAGACTAGGTCTTCATGCTGGGACAAGAGCTGAAAGGAGCAGAAGAGCTGAATCCTGAAGGAGCCGGACCAGAAGCTGACCAGGGGTCTTCGTGCTGGGACAAGAGCTGAAGGGAACAGAAGAGAGCTGAACCTGAGGGAGCTGAACCAGTAGCTGACCATTGGTCTTTTGGCTGAGTGATTTCTGAAGGAGACAATCGTGAGGATTGTGGCTCTGAGGGAGACTTCACTAGCAACTGACCAGGCTGGATGATCGGTCAAGCAAGGACGGGCCATGCCTTGTGATCATCTAGAGCCACATTCTGGCACACTGGCTAGGCTTGGGCTGTGGCAGACCAAGTCAGGGGGAGAGGAACGTGGAGAGGTTTGTCTTTTAAAAAAGGAACTATTTTCCTTTAGAGAAAGGGGAGCTGATAGGCTGGGAAGCTGGTAACCTTAACAGACTCATAGACTTAAACCAACAAATACCTGAACCTTATTTTCCTTTCTAGTATTGTTTGTGTATAATAATAAACTTGTTTTAGTTTACTGTTCAAAACGCTTGCTACCAGTGTTTTGTGTCCACACTGTAGTATTCACTTGGCCGTTGCACAAACTCAGCATCCTAACAGGGCCAAGCTACTGCTAGAGAGGGCAGGCACTTACAGGATCGCTGGGCATCGTGACATGTGTGCACTTTGAGATCATGGTGATGCGACATGGGCTGATCAGGATTAGTGGTTGAGATCATTCAGATCTATTGATCCCAATCTATTGCAGGTTGGTGCTGAAAGCACCTTTGACTATGTGCCTGAAGGTAAGGACTTGCCCCAACAATTTGTAAGCTGCTCAGAAAGCCATTTAGAAGCTGAAAAGTGGGATAAAAACGTAGAGATTCAACCAATCAATAAAATCTAAATGTCCTTGGAGACAGAATATTTCACAAAGATCCTTACCATGTTACAGATGGGCATGACAGACCCATATTAAATATCAACACGCTTAGCCATTCCTTCCCTGAAGCAACATAAGCCCACTTGTTCTCAGTTCTAATGGGATTAGCAGATCAGCAAAAACAGAAGGCTGCATCTCATCCTTTTCTCTACATTTATTGTTTGTATCAAGAGGGGAGCCCCTCTGGACAGTTGAACTCAAAATCAAAACAGAAACTTGTAAGCAGAGAGTGAGAAGAGGTTCTCCAGTAGCTACAGGGTTACTAACAAGAGATGTTTTGCCAGCAGAAAGACAAAGAAGAAGAACACAAACGACATCTCAATTTGATTCCCGTTGGCTCTGTAGCAGCTTGCCTCCTGGAGGTCAACTCGGCCATATATTTCATTCATGAGCTCTTTTAGCAAAGCGCAGGTAGCTCTTGTGGTGCAGCCTTTCAGGACTCTGTATTTGGTTCCGTTTTCTGGGCACATAAAATAAAACGTAGTCTGATCATGAAATCAATACAAACTGATACATGGTAAAGCCCGTCCATCCACTGTAGAACAGAGACACAGAGCCTGTTCACACCTAAATAGAAGGAGTGATATAAGAATGCCATTCCACTGAGGTGAAGATCAGGCGCAGCGGGAGGCATCCACACTTTAAGTGCTGGTGCAGTCCCCAATTGGACCACCAGTACTAGAAGTGCAGATGGTCCAGCCCAGGCAGGCTGGATAGCCATGGAAACAGATGCAGCAACATTGGCTTGCATCAGGATGCTGCCATGGTGATTGGCCCACAAAGTGCAATTGTGCAGCTGTACCTGTGCCACACCACCCACTCACATCTGTTCATTCCCAAAAGAAGATGCAAATTTTTCAACTGGGAGCCCACTATTAAAGTTTCGGGCAGCTGGAGACAGCACCCAGGTAGTTGGTGAAGGTCCATCTCTCTAGCAGCATCCACATTGCTTGAAGAGTTTGTTGGAAATACAGCATTTCATGTGTGTATGGGAGAGAAAGTCAGCCTAACCAGACAAAAAGGGGGCGGAGCTTAGCCTTCTATCAGTTTGTTTAGTCACTTGGGCCCGGTTCCCATTAGAAGCTTAAAACGGGTTTCCTAAACCGAAATAATAGAACCGGATGCTAACACGAATTTGCCTGATCCCATTACTTTCAACTTAATCGCGTTTGATCCGGATTCTGAGGATCGTACGTGGCGTACGTGACTCAAGGGGGGACTCAAGTGGCTACTTTCTAAAAGCTGCTTTTCAGGGCTGCCCTGCCCTCTTCCTCCTGGTATGAACGTGCCATCCATAATGGACCCCTTCACGGAGCCTAGCTGGGTGGCTGGGTGGCTGCCGCTTGCTTGGATGGATAAAAAACAGCACCGGGCAGCCAGCGATTCTTTCCCCTCCTCTCCCCATTGCCCAGGGCACACAGCAGCGGTGGCAACTCAAGCCACCTTCACCCACTCACCTCCACAGCCACAGCCTTAAGAACCTGCAGCTGCTTTCCTTTCTTTCCCCTACTAAAGGTCAGAACTCCAAAGAGCCAGAATTGCACAAAATTGCAACATTGTTATCAGGCATAAAGCAGGTGGATTGCTACAGTGTAACCGCTGCTGTAAGGGGTGGATTTTTACAGTGAAATCACTATCTTTGGAAGCAAGCTATTGGGGGAGGGAAACCCTAAACATGCATTCTCATCCCACTAAAACGGTACCGTTCCCACAGTAAGAAATGTAAAACGTTTCAAATGCACAAACAGTCTGCTGACTGTTGAAATGAGTGTTAACATTTACAACGCTTTGGGGTGATTTAACACGCGGAAAGTGTGTTAAGCCAACCTGACATGGGGACTGCGAGGATCGAAACCGTTTCGAAATCGTTTTAAGCTTGTAATGGGAATTCACCCTTGGTTTATTATTATTGAGATAGCTGAGAACAGATCAGTCTGTACTATATTATTCCTGCTACGTTTTAAGTAAAGTTAACTTTTATTTTCACTAGTCTTTTGGGTGGTGCATTTTTGGGATCCCTGCAGAGTCTTACTCTGCAAAGTCTGGGAAATCACACAAGTCTGATTTTTCAGCAGTGTTCACCTTCTGGGCACTGAACTGTTACTTTTATGTACCTACTTGAGATTTTCATGCAACCTTGTCTTCATGTCCCTTCTGGACAGAGGTGACTTGGTCACAGTTATCCATGCTCTGGTAACTTCCAGACTGGATTATTGTAATGTGCTCTACATGGGGCTGCCTTTGAAGATAGTTTGGAAGCTGCAGTTGATGCAAAATGCAGCTGCTAGACTGCTAACTGGGACAACTGTCCCTATGCACATCACACTGGTCTTAAAAGAATTGCACTGACTACCAATTCACTATTGAGTCCAATTCAAGGTGCTAATTTTAACCTATAAGGCCCTAAATGAATTGGGCCCCAAATATGTTATTTAATATCTACATGAAGCCACTGGGAGAGATCAATTAGCTCAGTCACGTCCAGCACAATTATTTAGCTTAATCAGACAAT
>MTQE01003491.1:8151350-8165549 GCA_014337955.1 Aspidoscelis marmoratus
ACCCTTGGGTATGGGGCGGAATATAAATATAAATATAAATAAATAAATAAAATATAAATATAAATATAAATAAATATCTAAAGGAACACCTTCCTCCATATTGACCTGGCCATGCCTTAAGATCTGGAGGGGCGGCCCTCCTGGTTGTACCACTGACCTCCGCACAAAAGGGGTAAGCACCTAGGATAGCCTTCTCAGTGATGGCTCCCAGGCTATGGAATAGTCTCCCCCTTAAGGTGCATCAGGATCCTTCACTTTACATGTTTAAGAAGGCAGTAAAGACACCCCTCTTTACCCTGGCCTTTGGCTAAATGGGAATATAGCTTTTTCTCCCCACTTTTCAGACACTTGTAATGTTTTAATATGTTTATATTTGGTTTTAAATGTTGTAACCCACCTTGAGACCTTTGGGTATAAGGCAACATAAAATGCAAACAAACAAACAAATGTCTTTTTAATTCTTGTTACCTACCCCAAACCCCTCTGTTATAGGGCTACATAGAAATGAATATAATATACACAAGTGCTGAGAAAAGGAGAAGATTCTAAATGGTCATAATGTGTATGTATGTATGTATGTATGTATGCATGTATGCATGTATGCATGTACATATTTACATTTTTATACCACTCTAATACTAATGGTCTCAGGGCCATTAACACTTAAAGTATAACAGCTAAAATGTTGATGTGAAGTAGTCAGCATCCAATATAACATCTAAAACAACATAGTGATACCTGATGGAATTGTGACTAGAGTAAAACAATATGTTTCATTGCCGTTACAGCGAACAGTCTCATCAGTACAGAACATTGTCTGAGATATGCATGCTGGGCAAAGCTTCCCATTGGGTGTCAGAGTGTTCTTCGTCACTATGAAACAAAAGAAAGCATGCAGCTTCAGAAGGGATCACTCTGCATAGATCACTCTAGAAAGGCAAGTCCAAAGATCAACAAAATTTATGTACCCTAAATAGAAAACCTTCATGCAAGTGTCACAGAGTGGATTTCAAAAATAAAATATATGAATGTATTTACAATATCACCCACCCCCACTCCCTGGCAAGCCCACACTCAGAGAGAGCTAAATATCAAAGACTTTGGTGAAAGAGGTATGCTTTAATCAGGCACTGAAAACCATATAATATGGACACCTGACTCACCTCCAGAGGGGAGGCTGTTTTAAGGGGGGCACCACAGTAAAGTCCCCCCCCCCCGCATGTGCCTGCCCCTGGCACTTCTGATAGAGGTAAAACAAGAAGGCCCTCTCCTTGAGATGTCCTTCAGATCTCCATACTTTATATTATTTTGAAAGCTGAGATACTGATCTAGAAAACAGCACCTCTGTAATTGAACAGTCTAAGAATGAATGAAGGCAGTGAGAGAAGGAAGTAGACAATGGGTCAAAAATCCTTTTGGGAGCACCTCTATTTGTAGCATATACGTGTGAATAGAAGAAAACAGACAATCAAGTGTCATCCACACCTTGGTCTTTTGGTGTCCAGGGATGGACAGGCAAACTCATGAGCAATATGGATCCCATCACTACAGGGATGAAGCCTTAGATTCAGTTTAAACTGCAATCCAAGATACAGAAGGTATGTAAATTCTCAGGCTCTTTGGAGGAAAGGCAGTATATACATTCCCTTAATAAAAGAGAAATGTCTAACTTTGCAAATGAGACCCACCATCAAGATAGGCCTGTTTTGCACTTACCTTAACGGAGAGGTTCTGGGTGCTCTGGGGGAGGTCTGTCCACTCTATGCATCACTTTTGTTGCTATCCAGGAGCATCCAGAAGCTTCGGTAGTTGTGGTTCACCAGGAGCAGCTGGTGAGCTCACGGCTGCAGTGTTCACATTCTCTTCCAGATGTGAATGCTGTGAGGGGATAGCATGGTGCATCTGCCTTGGGTTGATTGCTATGGCAACATCCTAGTGCTTGTCAGACATTGCTGTGGCCGTCGCCATAGCAATCCAGGAGGGTCGGCTGGGTCCATCCACACTTCAAATGCTGGTGGTCCGTTTTGGAAGTGAACCAGCACTTCAAGTGTAGATGCCCCCCTCTGTGCCTGATATTAACCTCAGTGAGATCATATTGTTATACGATCCCACCAAGATAAGTGCAAAGAGGCCCAATGTTTCACTGCTGGCAGCAGAACAGAAATCACTACGGACAAGACAGGCTTAGGAAAAAAGTGAGGGTTGAACAATGAGGCAGAGATGAGTAAAAGCAGAGATTCTGAAGCCTGCTGTTTCTCCAACTAGAGCACAAATAGTTGCAGTGCAGAGGTGACACAAAGGGATGATGTTAAAGATTATGCAAGTTCCTCAGAAGACTATGTAGACGGGGGCCATATCTCCACAAGCCTTTCCACCATATTCTTGTCGGTCACAGAAGGGTTTTTGCTGCTGCCCCATTCCCATCTTTCTCATGTCCTGCAAAGAGGCGCCATGGACAACGGTGTCTCCTTGCTCCAAAATGGAGAAAAGGAGATACCTTTTCCCATGGTGGATTTCTCACTGAGTTGCTCTAGAGCTGCCTCCATCTGAAAATGGAGAGGCAGCCTGATCTTACAGTAAAGCTTTCGTCGAATTCCTGGTACCCTTGAGGCAACAAGAGTAGCTCTTGAATGTAAAAATTAAATAAACTTCTTGGACGTGATGCAGTTGATAAATATAAAAGGTATGTGTGGGGGGGGATATGAACAGTGCAATACCTACAATCAGGCTGGTTGGATGCACAGTCGCTTCCCTTTTCACAGCAGTGGGTACTTTTCTCGATGTATAACCCTTCGGCAAAGTGCAGCTCAGATTTTCGATTTTTACAGGTGTCAGCGGGGGTACAGCCCTTCACTAGCAAGGGAATACTGCTGTTTCCTGATGAAAAAAGAGGGTTTGCTCAGAAATGTTCAAAGGGATAACTGCACAATCCTGGGAAACTGGATGCGGCACTGGCTGAGGCCCACAGTGGGAGAAGGCAAAGCAACTAAAAGAAGGTGGTACTGGAGGTCTTCCTGAGCACTGAGGTGGTGGTCACACCTTCCCTTAAAACAGTGGTTCTCAGTCTGGGGATTGGGACCCCTTTGGGGGTCAAACTACCCTTTCAGAGGGGTCGCAAAGAGTCTCCCGCCGCCCTTCCCTCCCACCTCCCAGCTGCTCTGCCCCCATGGTTGGGGGTCTCCACAACATGAGGAACTCCATTAAGGGGCCGCGGCATTAGGAAGGTTGAGAACCATTGCCTTAAAACCTTCTTCTGTCCATCTTCAAGCCTGGGTGCTCACACCTTTTCATTCCTACCCATTTAATTGGTGTGTGTGTGGGGGGGGGGAGGATATGAACAGTGCACTACTGTCCAGAAATAAAATGGGCAGAAATGAAAAGGTGTCAGCAGTCAGACCTCAAGATGGACTGAATGATAAACATTGAACCAGGACATTGTTCATGGGGGAAAGGTTGAATGCTAGTACACCCCAGCCCATCCCAACACTTACCTGGAGAACGGATGCGTGTCTGGGTGCTGCCTTCTTGCATCCGGATGCTGGAGTCACTGCAGGTGTGCCGGTGGCATCACTGGGACAATGGTGACACAGCAATGCACACACACAGTGGCACCAGCACATCACATGATGTACCGGCGCAGTTGCACAGTGCATCACTTGCCCCGCCCTGCACCATGAAGGGGCTTACTTGCGGACATAACTGAACAAGACTGGGTGTGGTAAGTCAACGTGTGGAGCATGAAATTGTGCTCCACGTGTAGTTTGCTTCCAGTGTGCTCCTACATGGAAGGCGCCATTTCTGAGTTGGAAATATCCTCTTCCAGTGGAGATGCTCCATCTGGTAGCACATTGGAAGCAAACTTATGAACCTCATACAAAACAGTGCTCTATTCAGTGGCTTAGCTGGTTTCAAATCCCTTCACTCACCATCATTATCTAGGGTTTCTGTGTAAGTGATTGAACAGACATCATGCTCTCCAGAACAGTTCACCATCTTGCCTTCGCAGCTGGTTTCTCCTTCACAAGATTCACACATCAAAGAAACAACTGGAAGAAGACAAAGAAATAAACAAATTATACAAGATGAAGCATGTACAAAGCTGACTCTCCTCAGCAATGCCTGTACAGGAGCGGCCAGCAAATGCAGGTGCAGAAAAAAAGCATCTGAAACTGGCACATATCTGTTTGTCCTTTGACCCGGATTAAGAGCTCTTTCTGTCAAGGCACTGGCAAGAACACACTGTCTACTTGGGAGTAGGGTAGACCCTGATCACTAATTTGGATTAATGGTAGAACAGATAAATGTGGTCTACATCCGTGCTAGCACACTTTAGCACACATTTGCTTTCTAAAGTCCACTCAATGCAGATTCCCCTGCCTGTGGTTGGCGCAGATCTAGCTAGTCTGGATCTAGGTCATACGGATCTAGCTCATGCAGATTAACCGAGGTAAATGCAAAAAGGTCCAAAGGCTGATCAGCCAGTGTTTCAAATAAAGTGGATGAACTGGGGTGCACTAGTGCTGAAAGCTTCCAGTATACCCTGCACTGCCTACCAGCCTTTTGCCCAGATCTTTCCTCTCCTCTTGGTATTCACCAAAGCCTTCATGACCTCCCTCCATTAAAAAAAAAAAAATGAAATGAAGGTGATCTTCTGCACTCCCATTCATGTTATGCTTCACTTGTGTTTTATGGATTTTGTAATATATGCAGCAGCTGGCTCAGGCCCTCTCAAATTATCTGTAATAGCAGTCTCTTGCCAACAGCTTGAAGATGGCCATTCGACCCTTCATACTGCCTTGCAACCACAGAGAAGGTAAAGCTGCAGACAACTGCTGGATGACAATTAGGCTGTGGCTGCATCTTCCCTTGAAACTTTCTTCAGTCCATCTTGAGGTCTGACTGCTCACACCTTGTCATTTCTATCCATTTTATTGGTATACTTTCCACCCTCCATATGGACTTTCACCAGTAAAACAGATGGAAATGAAAAGATGTGAGCACAACCTGGAGGTGGACTGAAGCAGGTTTAAAAGGAAAGTGTGACCACGGTCTTAGTGAACGGTGACACCATCAGCAAGTGTCTCTTCTATAATTGTTTCTGTCTGTTTTAACCGCATGTCCTACTCTGTTTTGGATGCCTTGCCCTCTGTCCCATCAGAGACAACGGGCATCACTGGGTTCAAGGATGCATTCATGACTGTTTAAAACAGGATTGGCCAAACGGCGGTGTTCCAAAAGTGACAAAGCTCTGCCTCCCCAAAGAGATCCACCAAGGGTCTATGCCTGATCCATTTAAATGCCAAGTGAAATTATATTTTCTTTCTCATGCTTTAGGGGAGTAATTGAGAACTCAGTATTTTGCTTTTGCTTTTTCCCCCCTTGAAGTCACTGTGTATCCAGGCTTTTCCCAACTTACTTTTCCTTTTATTTTTAATTTCATTTGTACTTTTCTAAAAATCTATTTTTATCTAGCACTTTTGTTCCTAGTGCATACCACCCTAACATTGCAGTATTTGGCAGTATAAAAATCTAAATAAACAAACATCGGCAACATGCGAAGAACAAGAAGTTACCCAGGTCCCATATCAAAGGAAGTAGGATTGGCCTAGTAATTCCCTGATCCCAGTGGAGTAATTCCCAGTTGGAAATAATGAGTGGAAGGATTACAACCTGTTTCCTTACCTGAGGTTTGAACCACAAAGAAGAGGATCAATCCCAAGACTGTCCGCATGGTGATATGATGCTCACTGTGTAAGGTTTACTGTGAAGAACTGTCTTAGTAAAGCAAATGTGGAGGCTAAATATACCTGCAAAACATTGCTATAAACTGCAAAAATACATTTCAATTGATCCTTCGGCAATAAAAAGTTGTGCTAATAAATTAACACCTTGGGGCTGTGAACTGCGGTATTTTCAGCCATATTACTGATGTATTAAAAGATGCATATAACGCCTTCTAAAAAATCTCTTTTAATAAATTCCTGGAAGCTGGAATTAGACTGAATGGTGGGGCCAGCCACCACAAGATTTACAATTTTTGGATACCAATTTTTGGATACCAAGATTAGGTATTATGACTGCAGCTAAGATACTATGGTTTTCTAAATTATCTCATACCAGTTGTCCCAACCTGATGACATAAGTGAGAAGGGCACAAATTAGATTGTTTTCTGTAGTATGGGAACCAAGGAAAGGTATGGTTTGCAATTTGGTAATGGCAAATGGCTGTGCCTAGTGCTGAAAATGTATTTATGATCAGCATCAAAAGCTGAATGATCTGGTTCCAAATAGCTCAAGAGCAACTTTTACATGCATCTTCCGCTTTGACAGAAATTTCCCTGCTAAGTCCTGCTTACCTCACTTTCCTTACAGGATATAGTTTCCTTCATCAATCATCCAGCACCTGCTGAAGAGGAAAAAGCAAGATGGATGGGATTCCACCTGTAATTTTGTTTTCTGGACAATTAGTTTAACATGGAACTATGGGCAACATTGACCTGTGCCAGTCGCTATGGGTTTTGTCTTTTTCTTTACAGTTGACAATGAAGGTGTTTTTGTTTTTAATTGGAAACAGTGCCCAATAGTTTTAAATACATAAGGGAATAGGAAGACTAGCAGCCTCTATCAATTTAAGTAAAACCCTTCCAGAGTCAATCTTGGTTAATAAAAGTATAAGGGCACAGAGGCACATCACCAGCAAAGCACAGAGTGGGAGAGGAGCCTCCCTTTGATTCTCACTGGCCATGGTTACACCTTCACTTGAGACCTTGTTCAGTCCATCTTCGGGTCTGACTGCTCACACCTTTTCATTTCCATTCATTTTATTGGCAGACACATTAATTATTCAGGAAGTTCAAATGGAGGGTGGAAAATCCATAAACAAACTGGACAGAAATGAAAAGGTATGAGCAGTCAGGCCAGCAGATGGACTAAAGAAGGTTTCAAGTGAAAGTGTGACCTCAGCTACTGTGGACCATGATGTAAACTGGGGGAAATCAGACAGAAGGTCTTCTCCTACAGAAGGAAAGAATAGCTGCCGATCCCAATTTGCGATCCACCACTACACCCAAACCTACAAACGGCTGAAAGGAGAAAGAGGGAGGATGTTAGCAAAGAGGAAACAGGTCCAAAGCTACTTCTACCTTAAATTTATTTACTTAGGGGAAAGAGCCATTAAATGCAATATAGCTGACAACCGTAAAATCCTAGGCACATTTGCTGAATGGTAAGTGCACTGGGCCTTACTCTGGACTATACTGCAAAATAGGGGCCTGCCAACTGCATGCTGGTGCAGACCACAGCAGGTCGTACCTGTAATATGCCATATTCTGCACCAGCACATTGATAGCGGGTCCCTGTTCTGGGTCGGAATCCAGAATAAGGCCCAGTTCAGAAAAGACCTTACTTTCCATGTAAAAACATTCACAGATGGGCCTGGAGAAGGGAAGGGAAGGGAAGTTAGAAGTGACATTACAGCCGATGCCATTCCGTAGAGGCTTTGAGTCCTGACTCCTGAGAAAACATACCCCAAGCTGGATAAACCTTTACCTCCATAGGCCTTGAACAAGAGGTCCTTTTGCTATGGGGATCAGAGCAGGGGCCTATTCGCACTTGGCCTTTTTCTGGAGTATATCTCAGGATAGGGGTCTGTGGTCCACATGCTAACGCAGACTCTAGCAGACCTCACTTTGGGCCTGCCGAAGCCTGCCCTAGCATATGGACAGCAAGTCCCTATTCCAGGATATATTCCAGAATAAAGCCAAGTGCGAATAGGCTCCAGGTTTACTCTATGGCATGGATGCAGTGTAAGAAAAAAACAGAAGGCCTGGCTTCACATTAATAGTAGCAGGCCTCTGCCTCAACAAAAAGGTCAACTTAAAAAGGGAGGCCAGAAGCCTAGCCATGGTCCTGCTCGCCAAAAGCCATTTTTCCAGTTACACCCACTGCCCTTTCCCCTTCTCTCCGCAAAGAAGCAACAGAGCTGTGTTCCAGTTTGCTCTTCATCCATTTTAACTACCAGAGTGCTCTGCTTTATAATGAAGAATTAGATACAAAATGTATTGTTGGCTTGGCAGAAGTTCTCCCCCCCCCTTCCGCACACACACATACACTCAGTAAACTGGTGAATATGGGAATGATGATTAATCTAAAATGTTGGCACAGGTGACCAGAAAGGGGTACTTTTATTCATTTAATATGGGAATGTGAAGAACGTCACATTAATAATGAAGGAGAAGGCAGGGTGAAATAATTGTGTCTACTGTTAGTGGCATTGATGGCTATACTAAGAGAAGAAATAAGTCAAGAAGATTTTTATGTATTCAAGGAAATGAACTTGGCATCAATGTAGGTATTGGCATATGGCTGGAAAGATGCTAATAGAAAGATGGTAGATGTGTGTGACGGAACAATTAAAACTGGACTTTTATTTGGTAAAAAGAGATGTTTACAAACTCACAAGAGAAGAAACAAACAAGGAATGGAATGCTGGGGGAAAGTGAACAAATAAGGAAAAAGGTAACCGGGGAATGATCAATTAAAAGAAATATGTGAAACCATGTCCAAGTGGACAAGTAGATGATCCAGCACACGTTGGAGGCAGGGATGATAACAGTTGACTGAGGGAAATGGAAATGTAAACAAAATGGGGATGTAAACAAAGGACTGTGATTCTATATAATCGATTAAAATAGAAAAAAATAAAATATGCTCCAAATGTTGCTGCTGTTTTCCCACCTCCTTGGCCTTTGTGGCTGTATATTAGGGCACAAGAACAATTCTTATAGACTGGTTGATCTGAGTTTGTAACAAATCATTCACCCAAAATGGTGGCCATTTTAAGCTCTTGTTTCTTTCATTACATCGGCTGCCAGTCCTGCCAAGCAGCCAGAAAAAAGAAAGAAAAAACAGCCTCAATGAATCTGAACTGCTTTTTTCATCAATCATGTCACTTAAAAGTCATTATTAAGCCACAAAAGGAGTGTATAGCTAAGAGGAGAAATGTCCTTGATACCAGGGACTCTTCTATCTCATTTTCAGATTTTGGCTTTTGTATTTCACCTTTCTATAAAAGAGTTCAGAGGCTGTGGTCACACTTAAGGTTTAATCCAGCTTCAGTCCATTTTCAGAGTGAGAGAATACAGCCATGGCCACACCTAAGGTTTAATCCAGTTTCAGTCCACACATCAGCAAAAGTGAACAGTAATTTTCTTTCCACATTATCTATCCCAAAGGTGAATTTTCTGAGTTATTTAACACTGAAAGAAAAGTTTCTTACTTTGCTGATGTATTCTCTCACTCTGAAAGTGGACTGAAGCGGGATTAAACCTTAAATGTGCCCACAGCTCAGGGTCAGCAAAGGGACATGCCTCCACCATTTTTTTCTTCAGTGTTAAATAACTCAGAAAATTCCCCTTTGAGACAGATAATGTGTAAAGAAAATTACTGGTCACTTTGCCAACGGGTTCTCTCGTTCTGAAGGTGGACTGAAGCTTAGGTGTGACCACAGCTAAAGTGGCATACGTTATGGATTCAGTTAATGGCACTGACTGGGTAAAGGCCCAACCAGTCTGCTTTGGTGGCCACATGGGCATCTGAATTCAGAGATTCCTGGGTTCTCACCTGACATTCTTGACATGACCTACTATCTATGGGCCATATTTACATACAGGAACACCTATGTAACAAAATGGTTCATGGACTATGTCCATGATGAGACACAGCCAAAAAGTGGGCATGTCTGAGGCACCTCTGAGGCGGTTTAAAGAAGGCTTTGAGGAGGGATTGTCCACACACCAGTCTGCCCCTCCTGAACATCCTAGGCTAGAAAAGGTGGATTACAGGCCACACACTATGGTCTCTTTGAAGTGCCTGAACACAACCTTATAAACACTTTATGCATTAGTCTTAAGCAATGATGGCCCTGGGTGCCACTCAGCTGCTGGGGGGAACTACATGGGCACATCCATGATGTTTTCTTGTTAGCAGTTAGGGTTTGCTGTTACCTTCTTCCAGAGAGATCCCACAGGGCAAATCAACAAGCTCCTGCATTTGAAGTAGATTTGTTAGTAACATGGTTTAAAAATAATCTATTGTCTCCTTTCCATCGCCAGTCCCTCTCCCACACACATTTCATTCCAGGGTTGAAAACGAAAATGGTTTTTGCCTGGATTGCCTGTTCATCTGTCTCCCTCTGTGAATCAAAGGTGGTCTACACTTTGTCATAAGTACTGTGTCAAAGTGGTATCACAGCACTGTGACACAATGACTGCCCGCAAAAAGTCCTTATGCTTCTACAAAGGGACAAAAGAGATGCCCAAACCCACTTTTACCTCAGGAAGCAGCTTTTCCTCCCTGCTTTTCAGACACTAATAATTGTTTTTGGTGGGTTCGTTTTGTGTTTGTTCCTATAGTGCTAACCACCCTGAGACCTTGGGGTGTAGGTGGTGATAAAAATGCAAATAAACAAATGATAAACAAAGAAATGAATGCTGTGTTGGCAAACAGTCAGTTGTCATCATAGGGTGTTTGTCCACTTAGCACTAGAGGACCCTTTAAGGACCCATTAAGGGTCTTGTGCTAGGGGTTTTTTTTCCCACTAGCACTAGAGTACCCATTAAGTGCTAAGTGGAAAACCACCCATACTGGGATATTGCTGTGAACCTGGTGCAATACTGGAGTGAAGTGTGGATGAAGGTAGAGAGGAGTTTAAATAAAGGGGAGACGGACTATGTGTGTTAGCTGGGGCAGAGCCGAGGGGCTCCCAGCTTGAAAACAGATGTAGCTGCTGGGGTAAAAGACTCTAAATGTAGTATTTGGGGAGAAAGATGACTTAGGGCCTTTTCATCATCACAGCTGCACATGCTCCAACATGGTGAATTTCCACACAGCAGAGGTGCTTCCATCCCGATCATTGGCAGCTGTAGAGCACTAAAAACAGTTCCACAGCTATACTTGGAGCACTTACAGGCGTGTGCTCTACCACTGAGCTACAGCCACTCCTAGACCTCAAGGGCACCTCCATGCAGTTTTCATGGCAGAGATAAAAAAGTGATTTGCCATTTGCCCACTCCTGGGGAGAGGTTGGGGATTGAACTGGTGACCTGCTGCTTTCCAGCCAGTTTGCTCTACCACTGAGAAGAGCCACAATCAATTCCATGGCACCCCTATGCAGTTTTCTTGGCAGAGATACAGAAGTGGCTTGCCACTGCCTGCTTCTGAGGAGAGGCTGGGGATTGAACCAGCAACTCTCTGCTTTGGAGGCAAGCTTTGCATTATTCTCATCTTTATATATGCTTACTATTTCTATAATTACATAACTGTTCCCAAAGGCTACCAGCTGAACTAATATAGTATAAGCGTTCCTTATTAGGGGTGTCCACAAATGCAATTTTCAGAATTCAATTTGAATCGAATACTCAAAAATTCAATTTGATTCAACTCCGTTAAAATTGAATTTAACCAAATTTAACCAAATTCAAATCTATTCATTCAAATTTTTCATTCGAATTTGCTCTTACAAATGTCGACAACAATTGTAGATACCCATACGCATCTTCCCTCGGTCCGTACACATCCATACTCGTTCACGCATGTCTGTATTCATCCCGTAGTTATCCCGTATGCATCCCGTTTTCATCCCATACGGATCCATACAAATGCATACGGATGCAGGAAAGATGGGGATCTTCAAGTACACGTCATGTACGAAGCCGCACACATGCAAATGTCCAAATAATTTGAACAAATAGGTTCAAAATTCAGATCAAAACTTTAAATTTGAATTTAAGGACATCTGATTCGAATTTGAATGTCCAAATATTTGTGCACACCCCTATTCCTTATATGTAGACAGCGAGTCCATTTCATTTACTAATCACAATCATAAAGTCCAGAAAATATTACAAGATTAATAGAACACATCACCTAGACAAATACAAAACCTCACGTGTTTATTTTGTTTTTGTTTTCACTTTATTTAAAGAGAAAATTTCTCTGAAAGTTCAAAATCAGTCCAAGCCAACAAGTTCCTTCAGTGTGAAGGTGGTGCTGGAGATGCCCTACAAGAAAAGTTTCAGCAGTAGGAGGATTACTGGGAGCTCACGTCCATCTCTGAAAGAGGTCAAGGTGGCCGACATGGAGGGGGTGGGGGTGATGGCTTGAGGAACTTTGGTTTCCGTACATTCTATATTTTTTATAAAGTTTTCCCCTAAAGGAGACAACTTGGTTGCTTTGAAAGAAGCACAACTGGATTCCGTAGTGCAGCCCTTTACGATGCTAGTAACACGATCGAAGTCTGCCCGTGAAAAAGGAGATAAAAGCAGAAATGATCAGTGAAACAAGAATCCTGATCCACAAACAATGTGTTGTCGCGCGTGCAAAAATGAATGAATGAAAAATATAAGAAAAATGAGAAACATGCCATACAGTCCAATTTTAGAAGGAGCTACTTCCATACAAAAGTAAGGAAAATCATATTGAATATAAAATGCACAACACTGAATATTAGGGATGTGCATGAACATTCAAAACATTCAAAATTCGACGGAATTCGGACAATTGAACTCGAATTGAATGTCTCCAAACTCAAATTAAACATTTGAACGAATTTTTGAAATTTTTGAGTCCTTCATCCAAATTATTCAGACATTCGTATGTGTACGCATCCATACACATTACATACGTATCCATATGCATCTTACTCCTATCTGTACCCATTTGTATGGCTATGTACGGGATGAAAACGGAATGCATACGGGATAAAAACGGGATGTGCACAGATATGTATGGTACGTTTGAATGTTGTCGATCTTCGAATCTTGAAATGTGCATCAAAAATTCATACAAATAGATTCGAATGTATTCTATTTGGATCGAATGTGAATACATTTGAATGTTAAACATTCAAATCTATTTGAATCTTCAGATATTCTATTCTAATCGAATCCCAAAAATTGCATTTGTGCACATCCCTACTGTATATTGCTTAATGTCATTCTGAATGGATCCATCATGGTATACCGGACCACAGAGTCGTGCCACTGATGAGGCCCAGAAGATGACTTTGCTGCCCCTCTGCAGCAAATGCAGAAAAGGGCCACTAATGCAGTTGTGGTGTTCAAGCCTCATCCATAAGAGAAAGAAAAAGTGAAAAAGACCAAGGCATAGAGAATTAGGATTTTCAGTACCATTCACTTCATTAAAGCTAACGCAGAGAGTTTCAGGTCCAGTGCAATTGAGTGTTTGTTCAGTGCATTCGTTTTGAAAAGTAAAGCAACCAGGACAAGTCCGTCCATTTTCTTTCCTGTCCAATGGCAGAACTACAAAATAAAGAATAGAGTAGAACAATTGTGTACAAAGCAGCTCATCATAACGTCAGCCCTCCACAGCGTAACCCTATGTAGTAAAGAAGCAATATTCTGCTGTCTGCATGCTGCCCAGTACCTGCTGTATTCTGCGCTAGCATGCAGAGTGTAGGCTCCTAATCCAAAATATAATCCAGAATAAGGCCCAGTCCAGACAGGACCAAAGTGTTAGCAAAGGACCAGGGGCAAATTGGCTCTTTGCTTCCCATCCAGGGGACGAGAAAGGCGAAGTTGCCCATACATGCACTGATCACTTGCACTGGCGAATGGCAGTGCATGCAATCTCTCCCCACACGCATCTGGACACTTATCTGCGGTACATATGGTGTCTGGGCATTGCCATCTGGAAGCCTCAATGCTGGCACCACTGTGCATGCACCATAACCATCACCAGCGTAACTATGATGCGGCATGCACATGTGCTTGCGCAAGATGTGACATGACGCACCAAGGCCTTCGCGCAGCAAGTCACGTGACACATCAGCACCTGAAAGGTGCAAATAGGCCTGCCCAGATCCTTACTGGCTCTGGTGGAGGTCAAGATAAGTGCACACACGGTGCACTTAAATATCCGCCATGGAAAGGAGCTGTTTCTGATGAGGAAACAGCTCCTTCATCCAAAAGCTCTGCCTGCAGCAACTAGTGGGCCTAGTACAAAAAGGCCGCATGTCTTCCATCTTTATTAAACTCAAGGAAACTGGGACTTTAGGGCAACTAAAAAAAAGCCAATAAATGTTAATATCTCTAAATAAATGTTAGTATCTCTAAATGATTGACCAAAGCTCGTTTCCTGAGGCACATGGACCCAAAGTTCTAGATAGGCATGTTAATATAT
>MTQE01003491.1:8167153-8184879 GCA_014337955.1 Aspidoscelis marmoratus
CTTGATACTTGATATGGTCAAGCGACTAATCAATAAAGTTTATTCATTAACAACCAAAGCTCAAAAACCCTGCAGCTTCTCACAAAATGATACTGTCATTATGGATACAATGATCAGATCAGAACAGAGAACCAGGGCCTTTTCTTACTTGGCAACCTGGCTGTAAGAAAATGTAGAATGCACTCAGAATGCACTCAGCATCTACACTTGTGTAGCGGTGTCACCAGTGTGCTTGAATGGCACGTCATGTGCTCATCTTGCAGCTCTTTCACGTGGAAGAAGCATAGAAGGAGTTTGCCAAGACTTAAACTAGCCCTTTACTATTGCAGGCATGGCGCATATTTAAGTGCTCCATGCTTGTACTGTGTGTGGTCAGCTCTGGGATGCTACGAGACATGCATATGATGCATCTTGGAGCTGACCACCGCTGCACTAGGGAGGTATGTGCGTATTCTCGCCTGGACGTGAAACAATACCTACGTTGAGGAACCTTTGGCGTGCAATCATTTCCCTTGCAACAGGACTTAATTTCTCTCGCGGTCTTCCCCTTGCCATAGGTCAGTTGAACAGCAGCAAACTCACAGGTATAATAGTAGGCACATGTCTTCATCATAAGCACGCTTCCCATTTCACCTAAATGAAAAAGATGAACCCTTTAGATTCTGCATCTTAGGGGCTGAAAGGTAATTATTTCCCCAATCCAAACTGGCTGGATCAACGTGTCGCCCAGAGACTGAGTTGCACTTCAGTCTGTAGTTCCCGATAGGTGAACGTCTGGGCAAGTTTATCTTCCTTTGCAGGAGGCGCTTACAGCCTGCAAGCACCCCCTGCCTTCCAAGATGTTCACCTATCGTGAACTAGGTGTGGTGTATGAAATCATGCACCACAAGCTCACCAACCCCTCCCCACGTGACCAGAATCTTACTGCCTGCCCCCAGGCGGCAACCATCTGCACTTCTGCCAGCTGGGGAGGTCATTGGAGCTGCCACACAACGGCACAGAGCATCAGTGCCGTACACACAGTCACACAGGGCGCCACACTCAAGATGTCAGCACCCTGCAGAGGAGCAGCCTGACAATCAAACACAAGTAAGTGCTCGATTATGCACAGGCTAAGCTGTCATCAAGTGTTCACAAGCGTGAGCGCTAGTCAACACTGGTTCATCGTGCAACTTTCCCGTCTACAGGATGGGAAGGGAAGTGCGAAATTGCCCCAGATCTCTCCCGAGACCACCAAGTTCTCTCTACTCTACAGATTAAAATGGCTGTGAAAGACTTAAGTTCTAGCAAAGTTTCCAGCTTCCCAGACAAGGGACAAATCTGCACTTCCCCCCCCCCCAAAAAAAAAAAAATCTGGGGGACGGAAAAGGTGAACTTGTAGATTTGTGAATCAGTTTGGTCTAGTGGTTAGGGAGCCAGACTCTAGCCCCCTCCACAAAGCCTGCTGGGTGTCTTGGGCTAATCACAGTTCTCTTCTGAGCTCTCACCACCCCAGCTACCTACAGGGTGTCTGATGCCAGCCGCTTTGACTTCCTTTAAATGGGTGAGAAAATCCAACTCTTTTTCTTCTTGTTCCTGGATATGAGTCCCTACATGGAAGTCATGCAACGTTTTCAGAGGGAACCAGGAAGGTACTTAGGTTCTTTTTGAGCTTACCTCAGTTAATCCATATTAGCGAGATCCATATTAGCGAGATCTGTATTAGCTAGATCTGGATCAACCACTAATCGTTGATTAGGTGTGGCACACAAAATTGTGTTTTACATGTTAACCAACGTTAAGCAGGGACTTCCCTTAAGCATCCGGGCAGTGGCCATTTGCTCTTCTTCTGGCGCTCTGGGGTCATTTGAGGTGCCGCGCAAGCGTGCTGGCACCTCAGACAACCAAGACATGACTGCACACGAGCAGGGCGTACACGTCATCAAGGCGACGACGCTGACACACACGCAGTCACAGAGAGTGCTGCAGCCAAAATGGCGGTGCCCAGGGGAGGACTGGGCTCCAGATCGATTCGACTGCAGGGGGAGGGAACGCCCAAGGTTGACGAGCGCTCCAAGCGCAAGCACAAATTGGTTAATCGCACGAAGTACCCCTACCCTACTCCAGTTAGAATACTTGGCATTCTTAGCAGTTCCTTGATCCAGTAAGGGCAGAAAGGGCCTTACAGGCCTGTGATTATGCAGCTGTTCCCCAAATGGCATATTCGTACTGGCTTCATTTGGTCACGCTACTTAGAGGGTGACATGGTCGTTGGCATGGCTGATTAGTTTACAATGCCTCTCACGCACTTTCTCTCGTAATGATGGCACAGGCATCTTCCTCCTGCGTACAAGCTATTTTGCTACCTGTGCAGTTATTCATATCCCTGCATGTTGTACACTCCAAGCAAGCACCTACAGGAGGGAAGAGATAGATGATCTATATGAATTCTGTATGTGAATTATATGACAGCACTACTCATGACATAAGAACCTAAGAGGAGCCCTGCTGGATCAGGCCACAGCCCGTCTAGTCCAGCATCCTGTCCCACTCAGTGGCCCACCAATTGCTTCTGAGCATCTCAAGGAAAAGACAAAGGTAAAAACTTCTCCTGCTCTCGACTCCCTGCAAATGGCCTTAGAGGCTTCCTGCCTTTCTCCCCAGCCTGGAGGATGTACCTAGTCATCCATTCTGGTAACCATTGATGCACCTGTCCTCCATAAATTTGTCTAACCCCTTCTTAAAGCCATCTAGGCTGGTTGTTGTTACCATGTCTTCGGGCAGCAAATTCCATAGACCGATGTTAAAAAGTAAAAAGAACGGGCACCTTTTGGTATGATTAACCCATGGATCACAGCAAAAGACCCTTTTCAAACAGCCCAAAAGGTGACTCTACATGTGGAAATCACCAGATGGTCAATACGTTTTTTCTGTTGTTCCAATTATAGTATCTGCACTAGAGATCTGCACCAATATTAGTAATATTTGGAATCCACACAAATTCAGTCATTAGAACTCAAACCAAATGTTACGATATTCGTATGCTAACATTCAAACAAATACAAATATTTCTGGACATTCGTATGAATAGTTCGGACAATTGTTAAGCTGGAGAAACATATCGGATACATATTTATTTGTATCAGATACGTATCGGTTCATATCCGATATGTATTGAATGCTTGTACGAACACATACAAGTAGATTCATATCGAATAAAATTTTACCACATTCGAATGCGATCTACTCATGTGGATTTTTGAACACTCAATTTATTTCAAATTGAATCCCCAAAAAATTAGTGCAGATCCCTAATACGTGCCGCTAAAGCAAGATGGTCAGTACTGGAATCAGATTGCTTATGTATTTTGCAGCAGAAGATGGAGAAGCTCTATTCACTCAGCAGAAACAAGACTTTTGAAGCTGTGAGTTTCTTATTGCAAAATATCATAGTGCACTAAGCCTTATTCCACATTAAATCCTAGAATAGAGATCTCCTGTCTGCATGCAGGTACATAACATACCAGTGCATTTGTACAGCGCATCAGATGACCCTCCAGCCGGGGCTGAGAAAAGTCAAGGTAAGTTCACTCTATGCATAAATGGCTCCCCATGCACACCTGAGTCCTGGAGGGCACTGCAGGGCAACCAGTGGGCCAAGTGTGGAAAGATCTTGCCTTGCATTCCTGTGGTTATCAAATTACTCATATAATCTCAGCTTCGGCAGGGCCCAAACTGGGAAATATAATTATGCATACATTACCATAAACACATTTAATGTTCCCTAAGTTTACTTTTGGATTATTATTGTTACTACTACTACTTCTACTACTACAACTGCTGCTGCAGTGAATTCAGTCAGTTGTTTATTATTATTATTATTATTATTATTATTATTATTATTATTATTATTATTATTATTATTATTATTATTAGTTTATTTCTACAGCGCTGTCCATGAACTCAGCGCTTTACAGATGCGAAACTATATATATAAAATATAAAAACCTGCCGAGGGCGTACAATCTAAAAACAAAATAGTAACAATAGTAGCAATTAGCAATTAACAAGAAGAACAAATAAGTTAAAAATACAAAAAGGATAAAACAACAATAGGCAGTATCTCGTTAAAAGATCATCTACAGAGCGCCAGGAAATGCTTCCCTAAAGAGTGTGGTCTTTAATTCAGATTTAAAGGATGATAAAGAGGAGATGGCACGCAAAGGGGGGGGGGGCAATAGGTTCCAGAAATAAGGGGAAGCAAAAGAAAAAGGACGAATCCTAGATGGAGCAGTATTAAGCTGCTGCTGCTGCAGTGAATTCAATCAGTTTAATGGGTTCCAAATGGCTTCACTAATCCCATCAGAAAAGCGAATCTCTTCTCTTTCCCTCCACCTGAGAAAAGCCGGAGAAATCTTTACCTGTAGTGAGAAGTACAGAAAAGAGGAAAAGTCTTTGGACAGCCTGCATGGTGGCAGGAAGTAAACAGCTGAAGTCCTAGTAAAAAAAATCCTGTAAAACAAACAAACAAACAATAAAGCTCTCATTTAAGCACACACTGTGGTCAGCAGTATCCATAAAAGCATAAAGAGGCAAATAAAAAGAAACATTGCCCAATGAGAACTTCATTGCCGTGACTGTAAAAAGGAAATTAGCACCCAATGTGAGACACAGAATGCAGGTATTGAGAGAAATGGGGAAGAGTTTGTGCTGGGGAGAGGAATAAAAGTGTTCCAATTTGGCTATTGAGGTGTGTCTTTTGTTTAGGACACTCATCCTTGCAAGAATGTATAAAGTAAAACTTTCTGCGGCTTCACCAAGTCTGTTGAATTTACTACTGGAGTAATTTACTCACTTTTTCTACCAGGTAACAGTAGGATCCCTAAATAAAGCTGCATCCAGAAGGGGTTGCTTACTTATTCCACTACTTTTGGATATTCAGGAATAAAGCACTCCTGGAATAACCATGCTTTACTGAAACTGAAGCCTAGACTCAATGAACTAGGGATGTGCATGAATATTTGAAAATTCAAAAATCCGATTCAAATCCGTCGAATGTCAACATTTGAATTCAAATCAGATTTTCGAAAATCCAAATTTAAACATTCGATTGGATTTCGGATTTTGAAAAATCCGATACAGATTTGCGAATAATGTGTAGGTTCATACCTATTGTATATTAATGTGTGAAAAAATACATATTTGCACAAATAATGCAGGATGAAAACGTGACACACAGGTGTTGCATCTGGGATAAATACGCATTTTTGCAAATTCATATTTTGTATATGAATCTTCTTCACATTTGTATATCCGGGTCCAAATCGGATTTTCAAATTTACAGATCTGAATAATCAGAATCTTAATGGGATTTTCAAAAATCTGGATCTTTGAAATTCAAATTGAATTGAATTTTTGAATTTTTGAATATTCGAATGTGAAAAATACATAGTGCACACCCCTACAATGAACCCATTTGTTTTTCTAATTAAACAAATAAAGCAAAATGTTACACCATAGCAAATGAGTGAGACCCAGGCCCTTTCCACACTTGGCCTTTTTCTGAAATATATCTCAGGATAGGGGTCTGCTGATCTCACCTCGGGCCTGCCATAGTCTGAACTAGGACGTAGACCCCTATTCCAGGATATATTCCAAAATAAGGCCAAGTGCAGAAAGGCACAAAGTCATCGTTTTAACAGTCAGGTTTTAGTGTGCTGATTTTATATTTGTCTTTATGGCTGTGACCTCCCCTGTATTTGATGATAGATAGATAGATAGATAGATAGATAGATAGATAGATAGATAGATAGATAGATAGATAGATAGATAGGTGGGTAGGTAGGTAGGTAGGTGGGTAGGTAGGTAGGTAGGTAGGTAGGTGGGTGGGTGGGTGGGTGGATGGCTTGGGGCCTTTTGAATATGAGACAGCTGTTACTTCAAGATTCTCCTGCTCTTTGCCTTTCATCACAAATGTCAGAAAGTTTTCTATTTCCAGTAGCCTATTTCAAAGGGACTTGGTTCCTTTATAATCCGATTCCCCCACTCATGTGCCTTAAGATCTGTAGGGAAGGCCTTCCTGGTTGTACCACCACCACTCTCAGTAGCAAAAGGGGTGGGCTCCTGAGGTAATAGGGCCTTCTCGGGGATGGCTCCCAGATTATAGAACAATCTCCATGCTGAGATGTAACCTTCACTTTACACGTTCAGGAAAGCAGTGAGGGTGCATCTCTTTGCCCCGGCTTTCAGCTAAATCAGGAATCCACTTTTCCTCCCCTCTTAAAGGCAATGTAGTTGTAGAATGTTCATTCTTACAGTTGGTTTTTGATGCTGTGCCGTGCCCTGAGACCTCTAATGCAAAAAAATAAACATTTCAAAGGAAAGACTGAAGCGGAGAGACCAGGGCAGGCCTGAAAAATGGTCCTTTGCACAATGTTCCTGTCCATAGCGTCTGCTGCAGAAGGCACACCAGCAACCACGCTTTCCTCTGCTGCAAAGACTTGTGTGCTTCTATCTGAAAGCATAATTTCCAAACTGCTGTCTATAAACTCTTCCTTTTTTTTTTTTTAACAAACTATTTTCCCTCTGGCTATGAACAATATTTTCTTTCCAGACAAACGCTTGCATTTGACCTCACTTTTCAGCCGGTAACACAGGCCTCAACGGTTTCCAAGGAGTCTACCCATTTGAGATTTAGTTTCCGCAATTCTGCTGTTTTGTTTATTTCCTAATCACTTGTTACCTCAAAGACAAGATATTTACATAAACTTTTTCTTTTTTACAAAAACAAACCCACACTATTGAAAGCAGCTGGATAAGAACCAATTATTCCAGAAGGATCTGTTGTTCTGGAAGGTATCAAGTCAGGCATCATGCCTAGGCCAGCTACCCCTAAGTTCTAATCCACTCTCAGAATCAGGCAGCACATCAGTATGGTGGAGTGAAGCCTGAATTTTACACATCAAAACCTACTGCGGAAGCACCTTTATCATACCTTTGCAAAGGAAAGCCTCTGCCTGAATTGGAACCACACCACCATCAGTTGGGACAAGAAGGCAAAAGAGCAGGAGAGCTTAAATAGATAGAGCAGTCTCGTTGCATATTCATGAAAACCTCTTATCAGGGTTGGTTGCAGAGAATCATGTGGTGCAGGCAATTTGTTGGCCATGCAGTTCTCATTCAGGTCAGTTTGTAGCCCCCGCAAATGAACCAAATCAATAAATCTTGTTCTTCTAAACTAGTGTTTTCCATCCAAACGTTTTTATTATTAGGCAATTAAAGTGTATATTTCAATGTTGCGCACAAGCAGTGCTAACACAAGTATTTATCACCTTCGGAAAAATCTTGAGCTGGAGGGATGAAGGGGGGTCGGTCATCCAGTGGAGATCAATGACACAGTGGAGGAGAGGCCAAGATTACCCATAAGTCTGTGGTGCAAGAGGGAAAGACAGCCTACCAGCTTCATATTTAGTATTGTTTTTGAATTCTGTTTCTGGGATTGTGAAGTAAATAAATGCTGCGCTGGCAAACAGTTGTTGTGACCCTGGTGCAGTCCTGGAGACATAACAAGGTGTGGAAGTAGCTAGAGAGAAATTTGAATAAATGGGAATAAATTTGAATAAATGGGAGATGGACTATGGGCGCATCCCCATGGAGCTGCCCCTGATGTGATGTGGCTTCAGGGCAGCCTTAATGCAAATTAAGATTTGCATTAAGGGATGTTTACGCACTAGCTGCGGAAACCGTTTTAATGCCTCCCTAAGCCAGATTAAGAACGCTTACCTTAAGCGGCTTCCACATTGGGAGTCCTCTTCTGCGACCCTTTGCAGAGGCTGCTTCCACATTTCGGCGTGCAAGACCAGTTTTTAAAACCAATTTTGCCGCCAAAATCCGGATTAAATGTAAGACCTGAAAAATCTTCCACGCACAGCCAGGGGAAGGGACGGATTCCCTCCACCCGCCATGTTGGGAAGGACAAAGGCAGGACTGCCTGCTTCCAAAGCCCTTCCCCCGTGCGCCGGTCGCCGCCGGAAACACGCGGTGACTGGCAGCTCCATGCTACAGTCCCGCAGCTCCGGGGGCAGCGGCGCCAGTACACGAGCCGGAGGACAGATTGGAATGGTTGCTGCTGTGTCCACACAGCACCCACTGCAATCTGTCCTCTGGAATCCATCCTCCCTGCACATGTGCGGACGCACAGGGGTCCTTCTGATCCATCACAAACAGTGACAGTTCTGGGGGAGGATGGTTTGCCGAAAAGCGGTTCACTTTTCAATGGCAAATGCGGAAGCACCCATGGCAATAGATGACAGGGCATGTTCAAGGAGAATCCACCTGTCCCTGTGAAAACCGCAGCAAATCCCTGCATCGAGATGCTGCTGTTTTCTCCACCACCACCCCTTACCTGAGTGCTGAATCACCCAGGTAAGGGGCTGATTTACGCAAACACTCGCCTGACAGCTGCTCTGCAATCAGCTGAGCAACTGTCAGGGAGTTATAGCACCTCCCATACACACAAGCAGAGCTCAGCCAATGATTAAAGGAGACAGGCAAGCAAGGAGCTAATTAACATGCACCTCTTTCCAAGCCTCAGAGCAAAGGTGCATATTAATTAGCTCCTTGCTTGGAGGCTGACTCATCAAGGACTAGAAGAGGGGACAGCAGAGGCCGGTGGAAGTAGGAAAGCTTTCAGAGAAAGTGAGGAAGGGCTGGTGGGGAGGCGAAAATACACACGCATGCATGAATGAACTTGCTTTCACCGGCCTCTGCTCTGTCTCCATTTCTACCTTTGCACCCTCACCTCAGTCCTCGATCTGTGAGGGATTGTGTGGGCTTCCCCTTCCTGTTTCTCCCCACCCCCTTGTCAGCTTCACTCGTGTGTGCGTGTGTCTCTTTGCCTCCCCACCCACCCTTCCTTGCTTTCTCTCAGGTGATTTAAATTTGGAAGCTGGCTGCTGCGTTCAGGAATCAGAAGCCGAGGCCATTTCAGTGGCAGCCTTTCAGGAGGCTCCTAAGGGAAGAGACAGCCTTGCTTCCTTCACAACTACCAAGTGTTTCCCTGTCAAAAGGAGAGGGCTCATGACAGACCCTATATCCGCCTGACAGCTGACTGCAGGGCAGCTGTCAGGCGATTGTTTGGAGTGTCTCCATGCCCCCTTTATAACCCACTCTTGGCCTGTAATTCGGAGCAAGAACAGTTATAAAGAGGGGGGGGTGTTTTGATTTAAAGGATTTTGTCCCTCGTGTAGCCCGATTTAGGGCTTTGCATGGGGACACTTGCCATGGCAATATCCTTGCCATGGGGACGAGCACCACGTGTTGTGTGTTAGGTACAATCATGGCCAACTTCTGGCTGTCTCCATGGGCACCTCTATGCAGTTTTCATGGCAGTGATAAAGAAGTGGTTCGCCACTGCCAGTTTCAGGGGAGAGTGGGGATTGAACCAGCAACCCTCTTCTTTCCAGGCAGGTTGTTCTACTGCAGAGCTACAGCCACCCCCAGATCCCATGGGCACCTCTATGCAGTTTTCTCGGCAGGGATACAGAAGTGGTTTGCCACTCCCTCTCCTTTCCAGGCAAGGCTCACATTACTCTCACCTTTACATATGCTTACTGGTTCCACAGCTCTTCACCCTTTCCCAAAGTCTACCAGCAGAATTACTATCGTATAAACATAGACACAGTGATTTATTGTTTGTGAATAGCAAGCAGGACCCATGTCCCTTACAAAGTACAAAATCCAAGTCCAAAGGGACAATAAAAGATACCAAAGAACATACCAACTATATAAATACAGAACCTCAGGTCTTCTTTTTCTTTTTGCTTTAATCAAGGAAAAAAATCTCTTTGAAAGACCAAACTCAAAACTCAGAAATCAACAGGCTTTTTGACCCCAAACCAGAGTTCCTTCAACGTGGAGATTCTGTTAGAGAGGCCCTACAGGAGTAGTTGCCACAGCAGCAGCAGCAGTAGCAGCAGCAAAATGGCTGGGAACTGAAATCCTCCAATAGAAGAATTTGGGGCTCCTTGAGTACTTTGGGCCCCTTTGCATACTAAATTTTGAATAGGAAAATCAGCTACAGGCGACCTCATGGTGATATTCATAGCCTTACAACTGGCTTCAGTAGTGCAGCCCTTGAAGGTACCTATAATAGCGGTTCCTGCCCACAAAAAAGAAGATAAAAGGACAAAGCATCAGTAAAATTAAAAAAAACAAGAACATATCACATATTTCAATCTGAGAAAGAAAATACTTTCATAAAAAAGGAAGGAAAATCACACTGAGTGAAAGTATAATGCACAGTACTGTATACTGATCAATAATAATAATAATAATAATAATAATAATAATAATAATAATAATAATAATAATAATAATAATAATAATAATAATAATAATAATAATAATAATAATAATAATAATAATATGCTGATACATCATGATATCCTAGTGATCTGGTAATTGTGCTGTACTGTTGTCTTGTGTTTTCACTAATAATAACAATAATGCAAACCACAGCTGTTACCTGGAAATCGGATGCCTTGCCTCTGATCCCAGGTATCTCGCTGGAAGAAGGTATGGTATAACCTATAAAGATCCATCCATAGCAGTGTCTAGACAGAAGCTCAAACCTACCACCGCGCCCTCAGAGCCATATCTATCCAAGAATTTAGACGATGTATTTGTTATTGCCAGTTAGTTTTATATTGCTAGAGTATACATATTTTTGTGGGTTTCACAAAGTGCAGGCTTCACAGCAGCCCCGCACTAGACGCACACTAGACATCACCACTATATGGCACTGAGTGCCTTTGATGCTGAACTTCCTCTGTGGTGTGGTCACACCTCCACTTTAAACCTTCTTCAGTCTGTCTTCAGGTCTGACTGTTCTCTTTTCATTTCTATCCATTTTATTGGTGGATTTTCCACCCTCCATTTGGACTCTCCTGAATGGAAAGTCCACACATAAAGACCTGATGAAGGACTGAAGATTTCAAGTGAAGTCGTGACCACGGCTTGAGTGTTGTTCTGCAAGGAAGGGAGAGTTAATCTTAAATACATATGCAGGGACATCTCTCATACTGTAGCTTCATCCTCACTAGAACAATTCAAATATGTAGATAATCTCACAGTTATACCTACCACCTCAGTGTGGTCACAACCTAATGCCCTTCCTGCACCTACTTCATTGGGGTCCACATCAGTGGGTCTCAACTGGCCAAACCTGCTGGTTTGGACTCGGAAAAGCCTGGGCTGCAACAGTGCTGCCAGTCTGACAGCACCCACCCAGACGAGGCCCCATGTCACAAACTTCAGGGCTGGACTACGAGGGCTTCAAGAGCTAGGAACAAGCGTCTCTAACCTTGGAGCCACATTTCAGCACCGTGGCTTGGTTCACTACTGGAAAGGGTTCCCTGGTAGTCCAGAACCCAGGAGGCATGCCTCCATATTCTGAGCCAGGGCCCACTGGTCTAGTGGTAATCCTGATCAGGCCTTCTCTGTTCAGGTTTAAGCTTCTTCCAAAGTGGCTAGAGCATACGAGCGGCAGGTGGGGCCTCACAGGTATATCCGAACATGCAGACGGATGAGGCAAGGACCTTGTGGACCGTTATTATGGATTAACCATCAGTGCAGAGAGGGCTACTGGCTCAGTTTTAGTGTTCACACCCCACCCATAGGAGAAGAATGAAAAACTGAAAAAGGCCAAAACATAGAGAATAAGGATTTTCAGTACCATTCACTAAGTTGAAACTAGCACAGTGAGTTTCAGATCCGGTGCAATTGACTCTTTCTTCTTCATCTGTGCATTCTTCTTCGAGTGATGAGCAGCTTATACAAGACCGTCCATTTAGTTTCTTGTCAAGTGCCGGAACTGCAGAACAAAGAATTTAACTGAAAGCTTTTTTGCGAAGCAGTCCTTCCTAACACCAGCCAGCCAGAGTAGTGGCGATGTTCTGGTGCACTTTGAAACTTTTATTTTCGCCTGGCTGAGCCAAGACTGGGAGGGAAACAGGCAAATGAAAGCCAGGCTTTGAACTGCCCTCCACTGGTAAGAACATCGTTCAGGTGCGAAAGGCCAAGGAGATCGGACTTCCCTTGTTCCTTTTCATACTGTGACTGCAACAATCACTGCATACCAAACTCTCACTTTTCCAAATGACGCTTTCTCTTTCTCTTTCTCTCTTTCTCTTTCCTTCTCTCTCTTCTTCTTTTCCCCCACCTGAGTACATTCCATTAAACAGTGCTCTCTGCAGTATTGGCTGTGGGTGCTACATAGGGCAAGGAAGCTGAAAAGGAGGTTCGTCCCAGGGGTCAGAATAAATGGAGCTGAAGTGGGACTCAGTGCTACGGATGGCAATGAATATTCATAACATTCGAAATTTGTATGAATTTGGCTAAGTTCGGACATTCGTATTCAAATCGAACGTTGGCACATTCAAAGATTGACATTTTAATTTGAATAGAATGTTTTGATACATTCATATGAAGCTCTGTATGGGGTTTGTATAGGGATTCATATGGGGCTTATTTATTTATTTATTTATATTTACATTTATATGCCGCCCCATACCCGAGGGTCTCTGGGCGGCTCACAACATTTAAAAACAGACATTTAAAGACTGGGACTGAACATTCGTATCAAATACGAATCCTACCACATTTGAAGGGGATCTATTCAAATGAATACGAATCTTCTTGCATTCAATCTGATACAAATCGAATTAAATAAAAAACGTTTGTGAACCTCCCTACTCAGTGCAGCTCTTTAGCAACCAATATAAAAATGGATCCCACAGAACAGAGTGGATTCTACAAGCTGTAGGAGAACAACCAGGCTCCACAAGCAAACAAAAGCAGGAAGAGTCAAGAGACTGAGTTCAGAAGAGGTGACCTGAGATCACCTGCTGCCACATTCTGCCACCCCTAAGGCCATGGTTACACCTTCACTTGAAACCTTCTTCTGACTACCTTTAGGTTTTTTCATTCCTGTCCTTTTTATTTGTGGACCATTCAGGTGGGAAGTCCACAAATAAAATGGTTAGAAATGAAAAGGTGTGAGCAATCAGATCCTAGACTGAAGGTTTAAGGTGAAGGTGTGACCAAGGCCTTGGTCTTCCACCTGTATTAACTTCAAAGGAAAAGTGACCTTAGTAGAACTGCGCCTTTAATAAGTTGCACTGTGAACAGAACTTCAGCAGATAATAACCACTTAATAAGAAGATTAATATCTCTCAGTCAGAGTCCGGTTGATTCATCGCGGCCAAACTCAAAGGCCCTCCTCCGGCTCCTCACAAAATGAGACTGTCATATAAATAAACCGGTCAGAATAAAGAGCTAGGTGTGAAATAATACCTACGTATAGGAACCGTTGGTGTGCAGTCATTCTGTGTGCAACAAGATGTGATGTCTCTTGAAGGCCCGTCTTCATCAAAGGTCACCTGAATAACTCCAAGATCACACAAAGCAGAGGGTATACATCTCTTCAACATGAACACGTCCTTCGTATGAGCTATATGATAGGGCGAAAAGACAACCTGTTCATAGTGTTGTTTAGAGACTGAGCCCAGGGTCATACCTTCACTTTAATCCTCCTTTAGTCTGTCTTTGGACTCACACTGTATTATTCCTGCCCGTTTTATTTGTGGACATTCTTCCCTTCAATCATAGTTTCCAGAGTCTTGATTTTTACAGGTCTCAAGCTTCAGCCCACTTCCAGGGCAAGACAAAACATCAACGAAGTTACCAGTCCTTTTCTCTCCACGTTATATATCCCCCAGGTGAATTTTCTGAGTTAGATAACGCTAAAGGAAAAAGGCTTCTAACTTTGGTGATGCATTCTCTCACTCTAAAAGCAGGCTGAAGATGGATTAAAACTCAAGGGTGAATGCAGAGTATTAGGGCCTTTCTGCACATGGTGCCAAAAAACGGATCTATAAACGGTGGCAAGGTTGGATTGGGGAAACGGACTGGCGTGCGTGCGTGTGCACCACGGCTTCCCACTGGCCAGCAACCCGCCTGAGGGTGGCTGGCCAATGGGAAGCCGCGGTGCACGCACTTGCACACACACCGGGCCTCTCACTGCCAGAAGTGGCCCGGCAGCAATCAGGTAAACAGCGGATCGCGTGCGTGCAACCCTGGGCAGGGTAGGGGGGTAGGCTGCGACTTCCCTCTCGCTCAAGTAGGGGCGATCGTGTGAGGGGGAACCTGGGGAAGCCGGCTGACAGCCTGGCAATGCTTGGCACCAATGGAGCCAATCGAGAAGGCCAGGGGAAGGGCCCAGCTGTCAAAAAGGGAGAGCATGCGCTCTCCCTCTTTGACAGCTGGGCATGCGCTGGGAATCCGACTCTTCCCCTGCTGTGCACAGAAGCGTCCTGCTTCCGAAACGGTTTCAGGTGAAGAGCCAAATGTAAAACCTTATTTTTTAGGTCTTACATCAGGGTAGGATTTCGGCGGCAAAACTGATTTAAGAAACCGGTCTTGCGCGCCGAAATGCGGATGTGGCTTCTTCAAAGGGTCCTTAATTGGGTTCCCTATGCAGAAGCCACGTCTTAATCCCTCCCCAATCTGGCTCTAATCTTAAAGCCTTAATCTGAGGCCGATTAGCACTTGGCCTCATAGTCTGTAATAGTTTAACATCTGGGCAGGTAAATCACCACTTACAGGAGGCATTTACAGCCTACAAACACCCTCTATTTGCCCAGATGTTAACCTATCGCAAACTAGCAGTGGTGCACACAAAACCCAACCTTTTATTCTCCACCTTTCTTGCCCTTAAGGAGACTCAAAAGTGGCTGACAAATCTTCTATTCTTCTCTCCACGACCGACACCCTCCTGTGAGGTACGTGGGCCTGAGAGCTCAGAAAAAGAGCGGAGACTAGGTCAAGGTGACCCAGCTTGCTTTGGGTACGAGTGCACACCCAAACTGGGAATCTACAAGATAAGAGTCCAACACTCTAACTACAAGACCAAACTTGGTCACAAGAGATGAGTTCCTTCACCTCCTGGATGTGAGTCCCTACTCGGGAGTCATGCAAAACCTATGAAGAGAGCCAGAGCATCAGGACAAGGGACCTTACAGTCCTCAGGCAAATGGCAGTTCGACACATTCCTCTTGGCCTCATTTCCTCATGCTTCTTATAGGGTGACGTGATTGTTGGCATGTGCTGTTGAGTTTACAGTCCCTCTCACTCACATTCAGTTATAGTGGTGCTACAGGCATCCTCTTGAGGACCACAAAGCACTTTTGCTGCCGTGCAGGTCTTCAGTCCCTTGCAGTTTTCACACTCCAAGCAGGCACCTGTAGGACGGTAGAAAAATTGCATGAATCTTAAATCTGAATGATGGGAATTATAGGACTGTACCACTCATCACCCACATCATTTGCTCCTGCTGTCCTGGTTGAATCATTTGTGGCTGTGTCTTAACCACTGGAACCCTACAACTGTCAGCAGAGCTATGTGCTCTGTGCTGGAAAGGAAAGGTAGCTTCCATGCTAAAGGTGCTCAGTGGTGGCTTTCTGGATGTCCCCAGACTCCATTAGGTTCAAAAGGCTGGAAGGTTTGGAGAGTCACTGCTAAGGGATAGCCTGAAGTTGCGAGTCCTAGGGTGTTTTTGCATTTCCCATCCACTGGATGGGAAAGGTGCACAATTAACCAACGCTGACTAGCTCTCACAATTGGAGTACTAGTCAACTTTGGGCATTCCCTCCCACTGTGAACAAATACTTACCTTATTCTATCCAGGGGCTGGTCCTCCTCTGGGCGCTGCCATTTTGGCTGTGGTGCCCTCCGCAATCGCGCATACATCAGCACCCTTGCCTTGATGATGCTGACACTCTGTGCATGCGCAGTCAAGTCTATGGTTGTCTGAGGTGCCAGAGCACTTGCGTGGCACCTCAAATGATCCCAGACCACCAGAAGAAGAGCAAATGGCCACTGCCAAGACGCTTGAGGTAAGAGTTTGGTAAACGTTGGTTAACGCATGGATCATGATTTTGTGCTCCACACCTAATCAACAGTTAGTCCACTTCTGATGAGGGCATGCACACTTGGAGGCTGTAACAGACTCCTCCACATGCAGATGCTCTTGACCAGAAATTCACTAATCATATACTAGAGGCCATAGTGTGAATAAGGCCTCTAGAATCCTGCTATTGTGGTGTTGCTGCAACCTCTTGTCCTGCCTTGCATTCTGAGAGTATCAGAAGATCCAGAGAATCTCAACTTTGGCTGGGTCCAAACGGAGAAATATAACTATATATACCATATACAAGTTTATTGACACCTTGGTATGGTCGCACATTTTATTTGTGGACTTTCCATTCTCCATTTTGACTTTCCTGAGTGAAAAGTCCAGAAATGAAACGGAAAAAATGCAAAGATATGAGCATTCAGACCTGAAGACTGACGGAAGAAGGTTTAAAGGGAAGCTATGACCACAGCCAGTGTGTTTACTTTTATTATATTTTTTCCTTCAGTGAATTTAATGACATTATTGGTTTCTAGATGGCTCTATTCATCTCACCAGAAACGAGCATCTCTTCTCTTTACCTCTACCTGCAAGAAGTCAGAAAAACCATTTACCTGTAGCGAGAAGTACAGAAAAGAAGAAAAGTTTCATGACAGCATGCATGGTGGCAGGAAGTACACAGCTGAAGTCTTTCTTAAAAAATTATAAATAAATTTAAAAAAACAGAGTTTTCATTTAAGCACATACTGTGGCTAGATGTACCTGTAAAATCATAAAGAGACAAATAAAAATAAAAATGTTAGTCGGCGAGAAACTCATTGCCCTTAATTGCAAAAGAAAATTTCATCCAGTGTGAGAAAAAGAACATAGGTGGTAGCAGGATTCCTAAATAAGGGTGCATTCAGGCATCACTTACTTATTCAGCTATTCTTGAGTATTCCAAGAGTGTTTTATTCTGGAATATCCAAAAATAACAGAAAAAGTTACAGTTGGATGCAGCCCAAAATACCTGCCATGGGATGGGATGGATTTTTGGTAAAGAAAAGGAAGGAGGGGGAGCGGAAGAGACAGAAGAGTTGGCTTTTATACCCTGCTTTTCCCACCCAAAGCTGCTGACAAACCTTCTGTTCTTCTCCCCACAACAGATACCCTATGAGGCAAGTCGGGCTGTGAGAACTCAGAACGACAGCTGTGACTAACCCAAGGTCACCCAGCTGGCTTTGTGGAGGAGTGAGGAATTGAACTAGGAAACTAATGGATAAGAGCCCAACCCACAAGACCAAATTGTACTGCAAGTTCCTTTCCTTTCAGGGCCCCAAAGCCTGTTAAGTTAAACAACCGCCCATACCCTTGGCCCTTTCTGCACTAGGCCTCATTCTAGAATATATTCCAGGACAGGGGTCTGCTGTCCACATGCTAGTTTTTATAAAGAGCACTCAGAGGCGCATTCTGATCCAGGGATTAAACCTTTCAGTGTGTGGATGGAAGTTCTCCTATTCCACAATATAATCTGGAAGAAAAGTCCAGCCTGAAAAGTGTACTTGATTTGGTCAGAGTTTGCGTTAGAAAATCAACAGCTCTCCATACTGTATGAATGAAGCAGGCAAGGATATCTCTTCATTAGTATATGGACAAGGCTCAGTCACAGACAATAAATTAAAAATAAGGCAGAATATTCATCATCATCATCATCATCATTATTATTATTATTGAAGCAGGCAGGCAGGCAGGAATTATTATTATTATTATTATTATTATTATTATTATTATTATTATT
>MTQE01003491.1:8185041-8203453 GCA_014337955.1 Aspidoscelis marmoratus
TTATTATTATTATTATTATTATTATTATTATTATTATTATTATTACTGAAGTAGGAAGACTGGGGCCTACTAGATCAAATTAACCCATTCTGAAACTGTTTTAGTAATTGAGTAAAACAAATAAAATCAAAAAGTTACACACTAGCGAATGAGTGTGTCAAAGCTTGAACACTGTTTTATAGTCAGGATAATGATTATTATTTTAAAAGTCACGCTTCTGATGTGTCTGTTCTAGCCTCACAAATACCAGAAGGAAGGAAAAGGCCTGGGGCAGGTTTTCTATTTTCAGCAGCCTTGACTTGATTAAAAAGGTTCCTCCATAAACTGATTGCCCTTCCTCCCCCTAATTTCAAAAGGAAGGTGAAGACAAAAGGAAGGGGAAAGACCAGGGCAGGCCTGAAAAATGGTTCTCAATGTTTCCCTCATAGCAGTTCCTTGCGCGAGGCACACTTTTCTTTGCCACCTGTAAAACAAATGCCAAATTGTGCTTTTTGTTTGCTTGTTTTCTTCATAGTCTGATTTCTCTTCAAAAAGTAATCTATTTTCTTTCTGGCCTAGGGCAATATATTGAATTTTATTCTATTTTCCAACCCAACTTATCAGTCAGTGGTGCAGGCCTCAACCATTTCCAACAAGTGTATCTGCTTTTTGCCCTTGAGAAATTTAGCTTTTGCTGCTCTGCTGTTCGTTTATTTCTGAACCGCTTGTTGCCTCAGGCAAGATTTTCATATAAATGTTTTTACAAAGACAAAACAGTCGAAAGCAGTAGGATGAGGCCAGCAGGGAAATAAGTACCATTCTGAAACAACATGGAAAAGAAGCTCTATGAATGATAAAACAGATTAGACAAACATTCTACTGCCAGCTCCTAAATACTTGGGAGAAGGACTAGTTATTCCAGAAGCGCCATTTGTTCTCGGACAGTTCTAAGGCAGACACGTTGGGCCCAGGCCAGCTACACCTCAGTCCCAATCTGCTTTCAGTCCACTTTTCAGGGTCAGACAGCACATCAACAAAGTGGCAAACAGTTTACTTTCTGCATTATCTGACTCAAAGGAAGTTATTATAAGCCTCTCACAGGAAAAAAAAAAGTTTCACAAATGGGGGGCCACCGCTGAGAAGCCCCTGTTTCGTTATCAATACTTTCTTGCTTTCGGAGGGAGGCAGAAAGGGAGGGGCCTCACCAATGGTTCCTCATATACAGTATGGTTTCTTTTAATAGCGCAGTCTTAAACATTACACATTAGGGCTTGTTGCCGGAGGTGTGCGTAGAAGCCAAAATGGTCCAGAGGGAACTGGAAGAACGGCCACTTTATCCTACCTTTTGGAAAGGGAAGCCTCTGTCTGAGTAGGCACCACCGCCACCACCCAAACAGGAGAAGAAGACAACCCGGTCCTTATAGATATAGATATATGTCAGCCTCACTGCATATTCATGAAGACTCTTATCAGGATTGGTTGCAGAGAATCATGTGGTGCAGGGCCATGGCGCCCAAACAGTTCTCATTCAGGTCAGTGTGTAATGATCCGAATGAAACAAACAAATACATCTGGATTTTCCGGCCTAAACGTTTCCACCAAAACACTTTTTCCTAAAGGAAAAACTTTATATTTCAACCTTTCCAACCTTCCAAGCTGCTGTGTGGCGCAAAGCGTTGCAGGACATGCAATTGTCACCTTCGGGAAACTGAGAACCAGAGGTTGATGGGGGGGGGGGTCATCCAGTGGAGATCAATGGTGCTGCGGGGCAAAGGTCCAGGCTACCCACAAGTTGGTGCTGCAAAGGGAGAGCCATGCCGGTGCTGTTGTGGAAAGGAGACGTTTACCCAAGTGAATTAGAGGCACATTCATTCATTCATTCATTTATATTTATATCCTGCCCTATACCCAAAGGTCTCAGGGCAGGTAACAACCTTTAAAATGCAGTATATCAAACAATATATATATTGTTTGCTTGATATATTGGATTTTAGGCAACTTCTGTGTGGCACACATTAGTACATGCTGTGTTTACCAGTAATGGCACAGAACTAGTGAACTGAGCCAAGACCAGAGCAGCATCCTGTGGCATGTGCCAAGGGCCGTCCTCATTGCCATGGCGTAGCCAGTATCAAGTTCCCACAATTTTTTAAAATGAGGCAGCCAGTTTGGCTTTTACTGGTGATGCCTAGGAAGGAAAGCCCACCCCATTTGCAGGGAGTTGGGAGCAGGTGAAGGCTGTGCCTTGCCTTCTGCCTAAGAAGGTTCAGAAGCCATTGGCGGGCCACTGTGTGAGATGGGATGCTTGACTAGATAGAAACAGGTTCTGCACACCAGGTGGACCATTCCAGACTTCCTCACAACAGACAACTGGGTTATTTCTGCACTTGGCCTTATTCTGGAATATATTTTGGGATAGGGGTCTGTTGTCTGCATGGTAATGCAGGCCCTGGCAGGTCTTGACTGGGGCCTGCCATAGTCTGCAGTAGCATTCGGAGAGCAGGCCCCTGTCTTGAGAATATATTCCAGAATAAGACCAAGTGCAGAAAGGGTCCGAGTCTAATCACCCCCAGGAATGTTAAGGAGAGCACTTTAAAGCCTGTATTTGATTCGAATGTGAAATTTCAGCCTTCTCATTTTGTACAAATTGTGTGAAGGGGGAGAACATTTTTCGCCTATCCCTACTTCTGAGCTCCCCTTATAATTTCATACCCCCTTAAGGTTAAAATCCTCACGTCATCATCATTTGTCTCCCCATTCCATCCCTTGACAAACTCTGGCATCTTTTCCTTCTCCTCTACCAGTTTCCTTTTAAAACGGTACTCAGATGAACTACACAGTCAATCACACCACCTCCTCATTCTCCCATTTGATCAGAGAGACATTTTGAAAGTGCCTTGACTCTGGGTGCCTCCAGACACTCCCCTCACTCACCTTAAATATGAAGCTCCTTCCAGTCCTCCAGACTAGCGATCCCCCATGACCACGGGGATCAATTCCATGATGCTTCAGTCTTGCACAAAATCACCATGTTAAGCCTAGATCGAGCTCATGCTATGCACCCCTCACCGCCGGGTGCAAAACATAGGCTAGATTTAGGCTTGGAGGGGGGTGATTTTTCTCTTGCCCTCTCTCTTTAAAATACTCCATTCACTTCCAATGTCTAAATGGATCCTGGATGTCTATGAAAAAGCTAGTTCCCGGGGGGGGGGGGAGGTTGGTTCACGTGGGTAAAAAAGGAGCCACTCAAGCCATCTTTCCCTTCAAACCCACCCACCTCCTCCTTGCTTCTTGCCCACCCACCCACCAGCCATGCATAATATTGTGCTATTTTTGGAAGCAAGCATAGGGGCTCCCCTCAGACATGAGAAAGCCGTGTATTTTCTCAATTGCGTCCCAAAGGCTGTGTGTTGTGCTCAGCCAGTGGTGGGTTGTATGATGCTTTTTTTGGGGGGGGGGGGTTGAGGCAAGTTCTCTCTGCTTTGTGGGAGGGATGGCAAGGGGCTGCCGTACCAAGAGTGAAACCCCACACATTTAATGACACACCAACAACAGTGAGACACAAAGGACAGAAGGCTATCGGGGAAGACAACCCAAAAGGTGCGATCTCCCCCCAATACTTTGGTATCGTTGCCAAAGCAAAAAAGATAAACTATGTGAGCAACAAAAACAGGAGCAGGATCTGTATTTTAAAGGGTTTTCTAAATGCATTTTTGGGTGATTTATTCCTTGGAAAGTGGAGGAAGCCAACCTGTAATGTGGCCAAAGGATTTTCAAATCGATTTTAAAGCTTGATAAAACCCCAGTGGGAATGGGACCTTTATCTACTATTTGGATTATATTGTGTACTTGATTGACAGGGCAGTCGCTGTTTTTCACCCTGAGTCCATTTCTTCTCCCAGAGATTAACTTGAGTCAAAAATACTAGCAATAGTGGCTACAGCTAACATCTCTGGAGTGGAATGTCCAACGGCTGAACTATTCTGGATGGCTGGCGTTATTTTCTGCTGTTATGTCAGCACTTGTAGAAAACAAACAGCAGACCTTAGACCTGCCCATCCAATTCTGCGCAGTCAGCTGATTTCTGAGAAAGAGAAACTTAACACTGGCTTGCAGTAGTTTCTGTTTCTTGTAAATCAGCTGGCTGAAGGTTACTGCAGGCCAGGTAACAAATGCAAACAAAAGCTGCTCCTTAGCTTTGGTGACATGCAGGAGACAGACGCAAAAAGGGAAGCCTTTCTCATTCATGAGGATTCATTTCTATGATATTCTTTACGTCTTGCTGCTACTGGATAGCAATACTTCCATTTATAGTGGGTGGCCTCAGTATAATTCTGCAACTGTTCACCCTTTGGTGACCTAAGGGTTGCATCCAGTCTTGACTGATATGAAACTGGTGGCTGGCAGAACTCCTCCTGCCTATGCTTGCCAGCTGGAATTTTCAGGAGAGAAAGAATTCCCTGTTTTCCAACCATGTGTGCAAGGAAAGTGCCAAGGTCAAGGCATTCATTCTTCTGTGGAGAAATGAAATCCCTTTTTTTTCCCTTCCTGAATCAGTGTTAACTGTAAACCTTTCATTTCCCAAACAAGGGGATTTGCCTCCCCTTGCAAAGAGGACAGCAGCACAGATTTTAGCAAACATGTATAAAAACAGAAAAAAATGGAGGTGATTTGGTTGGCTGCAACTGACAAAGATCTTTCTCCATAAGGCATGTTATCCTGAATGTGCTGTGACAAATTAAACTATCTGGCCTACAGATGGGCCGGGCTGCTTGAAGCCCATAAACCGAGGGCCTTTCACACTGGAAACAGCCCATCAGGAATGGCACAGATCAAGTGGAAGCTCTGGGTGCCCCATTCAGCTGGCACCTTTGCTGAGACCATGGGTGTTTTTCACCGCTCTCCTTTAATCCGGATCTAAGAAGATCCGAATCTAAGGTATGGGTACTTCCCTTAAACCGAATCTAGTAGATCCGGATTAAGGGAAGTACCCAATGGATGCTTCCGCATTGGACTCTTAACACACATTAAGTACCCATTAAGGACGGATTTCTAAAACCCCATCCGCACACAACACACATTAGAGACACTTGTGTCCGCATTGGCTCTCGCATGTTGTGCCTCTAATGTGTGTTAAGTGGCCCTTAAACCGGATTGACGGGAGACTAACTTGAAGGTAGTCTTAATGGGTACTTAATGGGTACTTCCGCAGTTATGACACATCGGGTGCTTCCGCACTGTCACCCGAAATCCGTGGTAAGTAGATCCGTATCCGGTAGATATGGATCTACTACCACCCCTTCCGTCCGCACACGCAACGGAAGGGGGATTTAGATCCGGATTTGAGGTGGGTGCAATGCAGAAGCACAGCACCCACCTCAATCCGGATCTGCGGAGGCCCTCCCCCAGCCCGCCTTCCTTGGCTCCTCCTGCAGGATCCGGCCACAGCCCATCCAGTTCAGCATCTTGTATCACACAGTGGCCCACCAATTTTTTATGGATGTCTCAAGCTCGTATTCTGCACAAAGCCTTTTGCTGCTCAGTGTTATCTCCTGTTCTTTCTTCCATTGCGATCTAGAAGAAGTGGGGGCAGCGCTATGTGATTCCCTATCATTCTTAATTCTATTTCTCATTACAAGTGTTTCTTACACTAGTGAGCTTTATTAGATTCAATTATCACAATTTGGCATCTGGACAGTGTGCTGACTTCTTCCTTCCATTTCCGGTGTTCATACTATTGGGTTGTCGCTTGGTCCTGGACTTCTGGCTCATTCCAAGTGACACTCGGTCCTAGAAAGACCTTAGGCTGCTGTTGCAGAGAACACAAGATCACAGAGGAGAATTCTGCTCTCCTGTGACCAACTGGCCAATGTCCCAAGTCTTATTTCTACTATACTCTGTTCTTGCTCCTTTTGTGGCTGCTTTGTGGAGGCTGAGAGTAGCAATAGATTGAAAGTTATCTAAACCAGAAACTCAGCTGACCAATACATTTGTCCTGCTAGAGAGGAATTGCCCATTTTGCTACCTGTAGCTCAGAAGCCAACGCATCCCATTTTAAGTATCTGGGATTTCATTAGAAAGGCGGGGGAAATCACATTTTCCAACTCTCTAATAGCAAAATCTATGCAAAGACAGACAAAATGCATGCAAAGCTGTGAACAGCCATATACTATTTTTAAGCCGTAAAGGAAGAGGAGTTGTTTTTTATACCTTACTTTTATCACTCTTTAAAGGGGAGTCAAAGCAGCTGTCAAACCTCCTGTTCTTCTCCCCACAACAAATATCCAGTGAAGTTGGTGGGGTTGTGAGAGCTCAGAAAGAGAGCTGTGCCTAGCCGAAGGTCTTTGTTTATTTTATTTCAGTAATGTCTCAGAAAAAGAAGAGGAAGAAGAGGAATAGTAGGCTTTTTACACCCTGATTTTCTCACCCTTAAGGAGATTCAAGGCAGCTGACAAATGTTCTGACGCCCAATGAGATCAGTTGGGCTGTGACAGCTCAGAAAGACAGCTATGACTAGCCCAAGATCACCCATCCGGCTTTGTGGAGAAGTGTAGCATCGAACCTGGGGATTCCCAGATAAGAATCTGCCATTGGATAGAAGTTGCATGTGCCTGTCCACACACTCAATTGCAAGCTGCGGCTCTTCTCTGAAGGTGTAGGCAGCTGGAGCATCCTTCATCAATTATTTTGGAAGGTAAAAAGTTGAATCTATATGAAGTACATGAACTGCTCAAATCAGGATACTTATAAATTTAAGCTTGAATCCATACTTAGCTTAATTGAGAAATTTACCTGCTCTGACAGCCCTAGCATTTAATAAGCAGAGCATTGTGCGTTATCAGCGTCAGTGTTAATGCGCAGGTTTGAAAAATCAAGAAATACGTATATTCTCCACCACCTTTGCACGAACCCTTTCAGCATCTTCAGCAACATCATTTAGAAATTGTAACAGCATCAAGTAAGTGACAACAAAAGAAATTCCAGCATTCCCTGGAGCAGTAAATTTGCGCCATTTTTTGTACCATGTCAGAAATGTGTGAGCAATATTGCCAATTATCTTGAGAATGTTATTCATCTGGATTTTCTTTTCATGACATTTGATTTCGTCCTTCAGTATTTCAACAGGCTGGTTGACAAAGTTGGCAAGCTGAGCTAAGGAATGATTATCCAGCCAAAAGAACTTGTAAATCTTTTCCATATAATCTTTCAAGCGCTCAGTATCAACAGCCACGGGAAGGTATGGAATAGGCACAGCATTGAGGAAAGCAGAAACCAGAGCGATTTTCCATAGCTCTGCTGTAACAATGTCTTTCTTTTTCTTAATGATTTCAGGGAACCTGTTAGGGAGACTGAGCAGGAAGGCTCGTTTCTTCAGGCTGGAAAGATTATCTCCCAAAGTCTCCACAAGATCAGGGAAATCGTATTTATCAAGATCCCAAGTGGATACCAAAAATACACGATTGTTAAAGCCTGTGAGGTTCACCTTGCAGTTCTCTCTGATACTTTCTCGGACCCTTTTTTCATTGTAAGTCCTAGGATGAGCTCTTTCTTCATTCTGCAAGTCTTGGTCCACTTTGGAACGCACAAAATAAAACAGCTTCTTCTTCTTCTGGATCTCTTGGGCGAGGAGTTTGTCGTTCTCTTTGAACCGTTCAGAGCTAATAATGATAAAGAAATCATATCGGGGAAAATTCACCTTCTGAAGGTAATTGGCTGCTTCAAAATCTGGGGTGCCTATGCCTGGCAGATCCCAAAACTTCACATTTGGGTACTGAGGGTGCGAATAACATATAGGCTCCTCTGTGGTTCGATTCACTCCGGTGGGGGCGGCACCATCATCTTCATCGCTAAGGCCCCGGAGACGATTAATGAAAGAAGATTTCCCAACACCGGATTCTCCTGTGATAGCAATGTGAAGCTCAGTATTTTCTGCAGTTGCCAGGATTTGCTGAATCTCCAAAGATGCTTCAGGCAGTTGGTGATCTCCAAATATTCCGTTTAATAGTTCATTCAGTATTTTGGGCAATTCATTAATAGCATCTATAGGCATTGAAAGGTCAATTTTCGATATGATATGTCCGAAGTCTCTCAGCTTATTCCACAATGATGTAAATGCAGACTCTCCTAGAAAAGATACATTTAAAAAAGTCTTGATAAGATCCTTGAGGAGAGTGGAGGCCTCTTTGCACTTACCTCTGAGAAATTTTCCAGATCACCCCATGTGCACCTTGGAGCATCTGGGAGCATTCCAGAATGTCCCTGATCTTCCAAAGCTCTGGAGCCATTTTTAATGCTCCACAGCTTCACCAGGAGCTGCTAGGGAACTCCTGGGGAACTCCCAGATGCAACATTAGGACCTTTTCCAGTGCCAACACTGCATTGAGGTGGGTGGGGCAGTTGCAGCTGTGTAAATGGGTGCCACATATTGATCACTGTTGCAGTAGCCAGGCACATGTGGGATGTTGCTGCAATGGTTGCCATGACAATTCAGACAGTCATGGGGCCGACTGTCTGAGACTGACCATGCACACTGTGAACACTCGTAGTACAGCTGAAATGTTCAAATGTGAGCTACCTTCCCTGTACTTAACCGTGCTGGAATACTCATTCTGGGCAGTTTAAGTGTGAACAGGCCCTATGTCTGCCAAGAAGAAAAAAGAAGAAGACATTTCCAACCTCCCCTTTCCAATTGAGTGGGAAGTCAAATTGAGTGGGAAGAGTGCAGACGAGACTAACATATACTAGTTGTCTGGAAAAGTACCTTGCTCCAGATGTGCATTGAATCCCCAGCAGGGCACTGCCATTTTGACTGCGGTGCCCTGAATGACTGTGCATGCGCCATCACATCACCATGGCAGCGATGACACTCTGCACACGCAGTCATGTCAGGGGCCATCTGAGGCGCCAACCTGCTTGTGCAGTACTTCAGATGACCCCTTGCACTGGAAATGGTGTGAATGGTCACAGCAAGGACATGACAGGTACATCTCTGGTCGTGACTGGTTCAGGTGGGTTTGCACATGGGCACATCATTTTGTGTACCACCACTAGTTTGAGATGGGTGAACATCTAGGATGGCATGGGCTGTTTGTAGACTGTAAATGCTTCCTGCAAGTGCTCAGATGTTCAGCTATTGCAAACTATGAGGCCAAGTGTGAATTGGCCTCCAGTTAGAACAAAGCAAGGCTTCTAAATGGAGCCTATCCCCTCTCTCACTTGGTTCCAATCTGCAGAATCTTGGATGCATAGAAACAAAAGCATAAACTCTCTTCTGCTTAGAAATCTCAACAACTACTTATATTAGAACTGAAATATTGTTGGCCACTGAAGATACAATAAGCACCACCTTCAAATTTTGGCCAAGGCCTGTGCTCTTCTCCTCATGCTGTTTCCCCCAGTTGCAGAGAGCTTGGAATCAAATCGAAATGCCAACATACCACTAGGTTGATTATCAGTTTCAATGATGCACACAGCATAAACCACTTGGGTGTTATCATTACATTTTTATGTAGCAAGAGGAAACGCTCTTACCTTAACATTTTTTAAAAAGAACTTGAGAAGCTTAAAATAATCAAAATGAAATTTTACCAAGGAATGAAAGGGGAAGAATCTTAATAATGTCTCAGGTTGAAAGTTGAAAAAAAAATGATTTCAGTTTAGGCTGTGGTCACACCTAAAGTTTAATCCAGATTCAATACACCTTCAGAATGAGAGAACACATCAGCAGAGTGACCTGTAAATTTATTTCCAATTTTCTATCCCAAAGGTGAATTTTCTGAGTTATTTAACACTGAAAGAAAGCAGCTTGTATTCTCTCACCCTGAAAGTAGACTCAAACTGGATTAAACCTTAGGTGTGACCACAACCTTTATCCTGAACTCAGGTTTGCAGCTTCTATGAAATGAATTAATGTTTATGCCATCAGAACAGAACCATATCTAGTAAACCTAGAACCTGCCTGGATATTAAGTTCTCCAAACTTGTGTTCACTGGAGATGGCATATTGATGAACTGAAAATAAAATTTCCTTACCAGCTTCTTCATCCTGGCTTTCCTCATATCTTGCTACTAGTGCTGACTGCTGGCTGTCCATTGTGGCCATTTGTGATGAACCAATCTTAGAAAAAACAGAAATGTTAGATACAGCACTGCATGCTCCTAAATATTCGCTTTTTTACCTTTGACAATGGAGATTTATTGGCATACTATTTTTCTCCTATTATTCATAACTAACATTGACAATGGCCCCTTCCACACGTGCTCTTATTCCAGAGTATATCTCAGGATAGAGGTCTGTTGCCCGCATGCTAGTGCATACTACGGCATTAGAAGAAAGGAAGCCAACAAGTCCATATATGAGGGCACATCCCATTGCATGATGGTCAGATTTAGAAATACTACTCTGTCACATGGAAAAGAGGAGATGATGCCTGTACCTTTTGCAGGCTCTGCAGAAGAGGACATTTGATCCGCTGTTGATGCATTGCAAACTGTGCCAGATTATATTTTAAAAGCCCTAGACCCTACAGTGGCCAGCTGGAAAGTAGGAAAGGCTCCTGCACCCTTAATTGCTGCCTGCCTGATGAATCTGTTGAAAACTCCTAGGCTGCATCCCCATTCAACTTTGAATTTGTTCTAAAAGCCACCAATTCCCACAAGATCAGATGAATCCATAGTTTCTGGGGATTAAATGTCCCGAACGGAGGGGAAGAATGAACAGAAGTTGTAACAAAAGAGCAGATTATGGGACTGTAGCCCTGTCCCCAAAAGATTTATTAGCCCCTCTCGGCTTCCTCTGCTGTCACTCTGTTATAGCTGACTTTAAAAGTCCCCTCCACTTCCGGAATAAGCGTCCCCATGGTAGCCGCGATCTAAACGGACTTTCCGTCCCCAAGGAAGCCTGTTTCCTTTCCCCGCATCTTCCCCCCCCCGCCCCCTCTCTTGTTAAAAGGAAAAATAGCCAGATCTCCGTCTCCTGAAACAGCTTCCCGCCCCTAGCAAAGGCAGATGATTGCTCATTCATTCACTTTCAGCACTTACTTTCACTCAGTTCTCTGTAAGAAAAGGCTTTCTGCCCCAGCAAAGTCAGCGGCTGCAGGCATCGGCAGCGCGATCCTTCGCTCATTCACACTTTTAACACTTTCACAGATCACTGATAACAATGTTGCAATTCTGAGCAATTCTGGCTCTTTTTACAAAGGAAAGGAAGCGAACCTGCTGCATTTCTCAGATGTGTGAATGCTTTTTGGCTGTGTGTGCAAGCAAGCAATCCCTGCCCCTTTTGCCATGGATCGTCCTCAAGGCAGATATAGCGAGCAAAACCCGCGAATCGCCGAAAGAGCGCTGAAACTCTTCTTTAAAGTGCACGTATTTTATCGCGGGTGTCTCACTTTCCTAAGCTCCCCAAGCGCCTTGTAAAGCCTGGAATGGGGCCGCTCAGAGGCAAAAGAAGAGTTCCAGCAGACTTTCAATTGCATGGGGACAGGGCCTGTGATTTTACAAAGAGTCTGATTTTACAGCCATCATGAAAGCCTGCCTGATCCTTCCCTACCTTCTTCCCTCCCTCCCTCACGGATCCATGCCCTTTTGCTTCTTAAGCCTGTTACTTACTCTTTAAATGACCCCTGTACCACTTGTTCAGAAGATTACAGCCAACATAAGATTAAATTTCTTATTGATGTGATTTTCTCTTGTACAGCGCTTAGTACATGCATGGTGCTATAGAAATAAACTATAATAATAATAATAATAATAAAAGAGAAAGAGAAATTTCTTCTCCCATTCCTCCTCCCTCCTTATAGATAGCCGTGGGGGGGGGAGTCACTTTCTTTTACACATTTCCCCTTTAATTCAGTTCTTAAAATGATGGGGGTGGGTGGGATGGCTTCTTCCTTAAAGAAGCAAACGGGAGAGATCAGCAGGAGGCAGGTGCTAGCGGGATGGGGGAGTGGGAAAATATGGAGTGGGAGGGAATAAACAGGGAATGAAAAGTGCTGCCAGGGGTTTCTCCCCTGCTGGACACTAAAGAATGGAGGGTGAGTCCGCATTATAAATTAACAATGGAAACACAAAAAATCCGACTTCACTCTTGATTTTTTTTAAAAAAAAAACTGATTAAATCCGGCTTAAATTGCCCAGGGGGGATGCAGCCCTAGTGAAGAAATTTGATTTGAGACAGCCATGCCTTTCCCCGTCTATCCCATGTATCTCTTCTCCCAAGGGCTTCTCTGCAGATATTCCATGTCAGAAGGTAAAAACCTGCCTCTGACTTCTGTATCCTTTAAGCTTTGAGATTCTACCAGACTTCACTTCTTGTGTTGCAAAAGAGAAACCCAACTCCATCTCTGCATAGGAGATAATGGCAGAGACAATAATTTCAGTGGAGAAACCAGTAGAATTCATAAAAACGGGAGAAGAAACTTAAGGTCAAGAACATTTGACTTACCTTTTAGAGTCACAGCTGTCTAAAGAAGCAGAAGAGACAAGGGTGTGAGCTGGAGATTTATTCTCAAGAGTGGTTTGCTGGGTGGTTAGCAGAGGTGCTTTTATATCTGGCTTTTATATGTGCATGTTATGTGTTTGTGCCAAGAAGCAGCTTGAAAAGGAAACAACTTTCAGTTTTGCTTCATGTAGTCAATTATTGTACATTTCTGGGGGGAAAAGGAAGCTGAGCTCTCATCTGAGGGCAGATGTTAAGAGTTCAAGCAGGAGTTTGCTGGAATCAGTCTCTTTGCAGGGCTTGTGGAGTGGCCATGACACCCCGCTATCTCATGCCTTCCAGCTACTAAAAATTGAAGAAGACAACTTCCTGGGACCAATCTCCCCATAAGGCGAGTGGTCGTGCATTTTCTCAGTTGTGTCCCAAAGGCTGTGTGTTCTGCAGTGGTGGGTTGGTAGGATGCTTTTTCAGGGAGGACGGAATGAGGCAAGTTCTCCCTGCTTCGTGGGAGGGATGGCAAGGAGCTGCGCTACCAAGAGTGAAAGCCCACCCATTTAATGACACAGCCACAACAGTGACATACATTGGGCCGAAGGTTATTGGGGAAGACAACCCAAAAGGTGGGATCTCCCCCCAATACTGCAGTACCGTTCCCAAAGCAAAAAAGATAAAGCATGTTAGCAGCAAAAACGGGAGTGGGAGCGGTTTTTTTAAGGGCTTTTTTACTCCTCAGAAAATGCGGGAAGCCGATCTGTAATGGGGCCAAAGGATTTTCAAATTGTTTTCAAAGCTTGATAAAACCCCAGTGGGAACAGGACCTTTATCTACTAGTTGAATTATATTGTGTATTTGATTGACAGGGCAGTCACTGTTTTTCACCCTCTGTCCATTTCATCTCCCAGAGATTAACTTGAGTCAAAGATGCCTAGCAATGGCAGCTACTGCTAACATTTCTGGAGTGGAATGTCCAACGGCTAACTATTCTGGATGGCTGCCATTATTTTCTACTGTTATATCAGCACTTTTAGAAAACAAACAGACCTTAGACCTGCCCACCCAATTCTGCTCAGTTAGCTGATTTCTGAGAAAGAGAAACTTAACAGTGGTTTACAGTAGTTTCTTTTTCTTGTAAATCAGCTGGCTGAAGGTTACTGCAGGCCAGGTAACAAATGCAAACAAAAGCTACGGGCCTCTCCGCATGTGCTGCTGGAAAATAGATATATAAGATCCGTTTTCCAGTGAAATGTTTTAAAAAAGGAATCTGCCCCACACAGGAGCAGATTCTTGGGCCCCCCGCCCGTCCGCACACGCATGGGGCAGCAGTGGCAGGGCTGGACTGGGGACACACCAGCACCCACCCCAACCTGGCCTCCGGAGGCCCTGCCCAACTGTCAAACAGGGATTGAGAGCCTTCTTGAGTGAGAGGGAAAACGCAGCCATCACCCCCCCCACCCCGCCAGGGGTTGCGCGCTCACAACCGCCGCCTTACCAGGTCGCTGCCACGCGGCTCCTGGCAGCAGGAGGTCCGGCGTCCATCATGTTTGCATGCGCTGCACCCTCCCATTGGCCAGCCACCCTTGTGAAAGTCTATACCAAACTGAAATATAGGTAATATCTGACACCCATAACTTTGGCTAAAATGGCTAGGTCAGCCTCACTAAATTTGCTGGAAAAGCTGTGGATATAAACCAAGTTACTTACATCTTTGGTGGGAATGCCAGAGATTCATAACGAAATTAGAAAGATAAGATAAAGACCAATAATGCTTATTTCAGAAAAAAATGTATTTATTGCAAACAATTTAGATTAAGAAAAATATATCGTAAGTGCACAAATATTCGTCACATTCAAAATTCGTACTAACGCATCCAAGTTTGGACGTTCGTCTTGGAATCAAATTTTGGTACATATGAAGATTGACATTCGATTTGAATCAGATGTTTCAATACATTCGTATGAAGCTTTGTCTGATTTGAATCAGATCTATCAATACATTCGTATGAAGCTTCGTTACATTCATGACCCTGGGGAGGTTGGAAAGTGGCTGCCCCAGTCACATCTGCAATGGAACCAGAGTAGATTCAAAGTGGATTCAGAATGGATTAAAAGTGGATTGAGAGCAGATTTGATGCATTCATAGCTGGGATTTGAATAGGATTCATATTGAACATTCATATTGGATCTGAATCCTACCACAGTCAAAGGGAATTTATTGGAATGAATCCAATTTTTTTGCATTTGATTTGATATGACTCAAACACAAGAAAAAAAACATTCATAAACACCCCTAATTGTAAGTTCTTACAATTACACTATAATGATTTCTGTAGCACTTTTGCTAATGACTTGATGGAAGCAATTAGGAAAACTTTTATTTAAAAAAGCATAGTACTATTTAATTTGGGAAACATTCACAAATCATGTTTTAACTGTAATGAAGCAAGAAATGCTTCATTGGTGAAAAGATAAAAATGGTTTTTTATAAGGCACAGCACCCACTTGGTAAATCAACAGCAGTACTAGATGGAACATACATTCCACTCGGATAGAGAAATGGAATAAAATAATATATAAAGCACTCTTTATAGTAGTTAATTTTGGTTCTCAGGTAGGGAAGGAAAGTAAGGGAGGAATTCTAGGAAGATATGGATTGAGGACTTGTGGATATATTAATACACTCATATGTAATTTTCTAATGGATATAATTAAAGGAAAATAAAACTTATTTTTAAAAGGAGAGTGAAAAAAATTAATGAGTGCTAATGTATAGCAATAACTACATAAAAGAAAAGCAAATGTGAATTAAGCAAATTAAACTGTTTTTTCTACACCTCTTAAACCCTAAACAATGTCCAATACGGTTACTTGAAAATAAAATCAGCCTAAAGCATTTTGAGATTCAAAGTGGTTAAATCGATCTATTGGTTTTAAAGGTACTTTCTGCTTTCTCTGACCCACAGAATGTTTGGGAGAGAGTGTCTGCAAATTCACACTTGCTTGTAGGCCACAGATGAGGGCGCTCTGGGATGCTCAGGCTGCAGCCTCTGTCCCAGAACATCCAAGAGTGTCCAGGAGCACCTTAATCACCATAGCTGTGGAGCAACAGAAACTTCTCCATGGCTTGACCAGGAGCGTCTGGTATGCTGCTGGTCGGCTCTTGCATGCAGTGTTCACACCACTTCCTAGTGCTAATGCTGCATGGGGACAAGGCAGGCTGCACAGTCATGTGTTACAATCGCCGTAATAATAATGCCCCACCGTGCATTGCTATAATGATTCAGACGTTCAGGCCCACCCTGCAAGCACCCAGAGGTAAGCTGTCAGTGGGGCAAGCATTCACAGTGGAGGTACTCTCCACCAACCCTGAACATAGCTTCAGTGGGATACTATCCCACTGAAATTCAGTGTGAAAAGGCCCTGAGCATCCCTTCCCAAATGTTGCACACTAAATGATAGTGCATTAAAGTTTTGCAGTTTTTCACTCTCCCTATTTTACTATTTAGATATATGAAAGCTGTGTTTCCCTCTCTTCTGGAAAGTTTTCCATTCTCTTCCTGGTTTAGATTTTATTTTACTTTATTTTTTACATTATTCCCTTTTATCATCTTCTGAAAACTAATGGATTTGCTTCAGTAGGAAGGAATCTGATGGATCATGGTGGCTTCTCTTTTCTCTGGGTGCTTCAGACTGACAGATGGAGGTTATATGTAATGGTGAATTTATTTTGGCACCTTCTGAAAACTGCAGCCCAGTGTATGACTTCTGAAATGGACACTGCAGTTAAGAATGGAGGTGTGTTCCGACACAGTATACAGTCAGCTTAGAGAGTTGTTTGAGTTTTCAACATCCTGGCAGTTTTGAAAAATTAAGTACCTTTTGTGGACTAAAGCTCCGAAAAGCGAGCTAAAAGTGGATTATTTTAATGTAGATTAAATGAGTATCCAGTCACGTTCAGATGATTAGATCGTTTTATTTTGCATAGTGGGAATGGAGAAGAAATTGTTCTCAGTGCTGATTTCAAAAAGTCCAAACTAAAAATGCCCTGTTGGGAGATGGCCTGAAGAATGAATTAAAAACATGCTTTTTCAGAACATCAGGAAAGTCGTGGCTTATAAGATTTCCGAAGGAAGGGTGCCAACCGGTTAGATATATGATGGGAATAAAAATCTAACAGAGCCCATAACTGGGAGATTTTCACAAGGGTTTTGGTTCTTTACTTGTGAGGAACTTGGAGTCCTCTGGCTCAGCAGCTTTGTCAAGGACATTCTCAGCATCTTTCATGGCATTTTCCAGAAAGCCCTTCAGCATGAAGAAGGTGCAAGCAAAGGAACTTGCTCCACCAAACAGGGACCCCAAGATAGGTATAAAATTCAGAGCCAGCTCCGCCACGGTCAGTGATCCCCAAAGCAATGATCTCTTCAAGAAAGTAATTACCATTTCTTCACTGATTTCACCAGCGCTTGGACAATTGTGGATTACAGATTTCAGGTCATCAACAGATTTGCCAACACGCTTTGCAGTTATAGCGAGGGACTTTTCATCCAAACCAAAAACCTTGAGGATGTGGTTCATTCCTCCCGCCAAGAATCCAATGTCACAGGCAAGAGAGAGACCTGGTATTGGAGTCAGTCCAATAAGACAGGAAGCAACGGACAGACTCCATATATATTTCTCCAGAGCCTCTTTTTTCTCTCTCAGGCCTTCTTTAGTTAGAGCTGGCAAAAACATCGTCAAAATATCTTTCTTGATAACATCCTGGTCTCTCTTCATCTGGTCTCGCAGACGGAAGAACTCATACTTCTTCAGCTCCTTCCTGGATATTAGAAAAACAGTTGGGGAAGGTTCTCCTGCCTTTTTCAGGTGCTCTTCGGTGTATCCCCTTATTTCCTTAATGAGTTCTTCCTCGTTGAAGTTTTTCTTTGAGCGTTCGCTATCTATGCTGACATCCATTTTGGAGCGCACATAGTAGAACTTCTTCTTCCTCTTCTTAATTTCACGGGCCAGATTGATATCGTGCTCCGTGAAGCGATCTTGGGCCACAATGATGAAAAAATCATATCTGTCAAATTTGACGTCCTCTAGATACTTCTTGGGCTTAAAGCCTGGTGCTCCAAGTCCTGGTAGGTCCCATATGGTGAAGTTTGGCAATGGAGGATAGGGATATGATTTTGGGTCCTTTGTTGTTTCTATCACACCAGTCTTAGCTGCACCTTCATCATCATCATCCATGCCCAGCAGGGCATTGACAAGAGACGACTTCCCAGCACCTGATACCCCTGTGATGGCAATGTCAATTCTGAGATTTTTTAATAAATCTGTCTCCTGCTGAACTTCAGCTTTAACACGTTTAAAGTTCTTTCCAATTACCATAGGCCTAATTGCAGCAAAGGCAATTCTTGCCTTGTCTTCTGCAGTTGCAAGATCCACATCTTCTGAATTTGTGGAGCTCATGGTTTATATTAGGTCTGGAAAAGAAATAAAATATAATCATACTTGAACAATTACTCCAACTTAGTGCACAATAAAGACAGCGGGTCTGTTTGCTCTTGGCTTTATTCTGGAATACATCTCGGAATAAGAGAACCTGCTATCTGCATGCTCGTTCAGGCTATGGCAGGCCCCAGAGTCTGCATTAGCATGAAGACCACACACCCTTATCCTGAGATATGTTCCAGAACACAGCCAAATGTGAACAGGCCTTTAACCCCTTCTTTGCTTTATCATATCCATTTTATCACTCGCTCAGTTCATCTAGAGGACGTCAAATTTGACAGATATGATTTTTTTCATCATTGTGGCCCAAGATTGCTTCATGGAGCACGATATCAATCTGGCCCGTGAAATTAAGAAGAGGAAGAAGAAGTTCTACTATGTGCACACCAAAATGGATGTCAGCATAGATGGCAAACGCTCAAAGAAAAACTTCAACGAGGAGGAACTCATTAAGGAATCATAGAATCATAGAATGGTAGAGTTGGAGGGGACCTCCTGGGT
>MTQE01003491.1:8205276-8229544 GCA_014337955.1 Aspidoscelis marmoratus
CCAGGAGGTCCCCTCCAACTCTACCATTCTATGATTCTATGATTCTGGTTTTGGTGTTCCCACTCTTAGCTTATAATGCAGATGCAGAGGGGAGAAATGCCCTCCCGTCCCTCCTCCATCATACCCTGACATCATCCAGGTGGACAATTCAAACCCCACTCCCTATATAAGCCTGTCCCCGATTCAATGGAATCTTTCGGCAGCCCACCATAGTACAGCTTCTCAAGATCACTTTTCCTGGTGTGCAAAGCAGTGCAAAATGGCAGGGGGGAATGAAGAACGGGGAGAAACAGGGAGGAGCCAAGAATTGTGTTAAATCAGAATGCGAGAGCAGCGCAAAATGGCGGGGATGCAATGCAGACAAAAGGCATGAATGGAAGGAGGGCGGCACACAAGAGCTGACACACATACCCCCAGGATGGAAGCTGCCAATTTGTCACACAGAACTCTTCTTACAATGTTACAGCTCATTCTGAATCCAATGTAAATCCACTCCAAAGTTTTTAACAAAGGCACAAAAGCTTTCACTTCTTAGGCAAAGTCAGTCTTCAAATACAGCCAATATTTTATTTGAACGTGAAGTTTCAAAGATGATGAACATTTTTCACCCATCCCTACTCTTGGCCATGACAATTCCTGCCTAACAAAATTTGGCCAAAATAATTGTTAATCTCCCTTCACCTCTGGGGCATTTGGAAATGCCTGTGAAATTCTGTACCATGTGTCTTTGTTTAGATTTTTATACCACGCGGCACCAAAGTCCAAGTGAACAAGTAGAAAGAATAAATCAGTTTCTAGACATTCCTTAAAATGGATTCAGGATAAAACATAAACAATGCAAGTTTATGCCAAAGACCTCAAAAAAAATCAAATTAATACCTAAAAGTACTACCTAGGAACAAAATTGGAAAAGCAGTAAGCACATTCTACCAGACAAAGATTATAATTTCAGGTCCTCCATGCTAATTTGTAGGAACCAATTTATACCCAATTTATTTATTTGCACTTTTATCCCACCCTATTTTTGCAACTCACCCTGAAGATCTCAAGGTGAGTTACAAAATTAAAAACCAAATGCAAAATGATCCATTAGTAAGAATGGCTGAAAGAGACAAGTAAAAGCTATTTAGCCACAGATCAGGGCAGAGGGTGCATTTTTACTGCTGTCATACTAGATACAACCTTCGCTCCCTAATGTAATGGAAGAAAAATACAAGTATATGATTAAGGTGCAAAAGTGGAGTAACCTGTAAAATCTGACTTACCTTTTAGAGACGCGGCTTGTCTAAAGGACTTGTAGAAACAATGCAGAATTGCTGAAGATTAAGTCTTAGAGTGGATGGTTGGTTTGTTGGCTGCTTAGCAGAGGTGCTTTTCTGTTTGGCTTTCCCCTATATATCTGACTTGGTTTCCTCCTGGCACAGGGTGGAGTTTGCAAAGGAAACAACAGCATTCATTTTTAGTGCAAGCTAGTCAATTATCTTCTGGAAACAGTTTCAGCTAGAAAGAAATGTGGACTGGGTTCTCATCTATACCTTAAACAGAATTTTTGTACTTACCCTCTGTGGAGTAGTCCAGCTGATCTGGTACACTGAATCCATCTCAAGCTCAGGAAGCAAAGCTAAACCCGATGCAAAAGCGCATTCTGGCTGTTCTTATTTTTTTTTTTTTTAATCGCAGTCAACCCCAATTCTGCTGTCCCCACAAAAAATGCTTCAAAAACACATTGGGGAAAGCTAATCTTTTCCTCCCTGCCATTTGGCAGCTGGGGTGGGAAATCCCAGCTCCCCCTCCCCTCCTGCTTTTGCTGCCACAATTTGCTTCCCCACAGCAAAGCCAAACCTTCAGTGAGCACAACCACGGGGATCGCTTACAATGTTGCACAAAAACACCTCCCTGAACCTCCTCGCCCATGCCTTCCCCTCACTTTCTCTTTTATCCCACCTTTCTCCTGCCCACCCACTGCAGTTGGTTAATGCAGGAAGGAGCCAGCCAAGCAGTCTTTCCCTAGATGAAAACTTTCCAGTTTTAACCATACCAAGATCAGGTTAGGTCACCAGATTTGGTCAGAATGGATGCATAATCTGCTGAGGTCCCTTTGCTGCGTGTTTGAATGTGGCCAATATTCTATTCAAGTGTGAATGTTCAAGTTCTTACAAATGTTGAATGTGGCAGATATTCATGCAGATCCCTGAATGTTTCTGGATGGCAACATGAAACAGTCTGTACATCTGAAACAAAACAATCCAAACTAAACTCAACATATATCAGTGTAGTGTTTTGCCAAATACTTTGTTATATTTGTTTATTATTTTCATTTCATAATATCATGTGTTCCTTTAGATTCATATTGGTCTGGAACATTTGATGGTCGGCCTTCCTCCCTCCCTCCCTCCCTCCAATCAAGTGATTTCTAGGAAAGAGGAACTTAACACTGGTTTGGAATACTTTCTCTTTCTTGTAAAACTGATGGTTGAAGATTGTTGTATAGGAAGGGTAGTTAAGGAATGCAAACAAACACGCTACCAAGCGAATTCCAAAACATGTGAGAGAATCTGCCTCCCATTCTCTATCAGGAAGCAGGAAAAGTTTTAATACACTCATTTTGTGTATTCAGTTGCCCTTGGGAAGGTTAATGCCCAGCTTTACTATAACTAGGGCAAACTCCAGACACAAAGGCAGCTCATAAAAGATGCGCCTGAATGAATATCATGTGTCCGTTTGCCGTCAAACCAATTAGTGGTTCAACAGTGAACCATTTATTTGAATAGCTGTTTGCATCCATTTCCAAACTTGTTCAAAAACAAAAGAAATACTTTTTTATTAAAAAAAAGAGCAAAAACACAGCAAACACAAACTGTTTTAGTTCATCTGAATTTCTTTATAGACAAACCACAATATGTTTGGTTCGATATGAACATCCATGCACACAAGCCATTTGATCAAGTCTTTGAACACAAAGTGAACTTCGTACATTTCTGCTTTCTGGGATTTAATTCCAATTGCGAAGAACAATAAGAAGAAAACTGGGAGGACAGAGATTCATGCTTATTGCATAGCTGCGCAAAATTAGTAAGTAAACATTCATATATACATACATAAATGGAGAGCCATAACAAAAGACCACTTAGCAGGGAAAAAGAGAGATTGGTTTACTGAAATGAATGTGTCATGTATGATGAAATAAGGATGTGCACAAATGTGGTTTGGGGGTTGTTGTTGTTGTTGTTGTTGTTTTGCATTCAAATTCAAGTTGAATCAAATGCCAAAACATTCAATTCAAATGTTTAGAATCCAAATGCAACAAAAACTGGGAGGACAGAGATTCATGCTTATTGCATAGCTGTGCAAAATTAGTAAGTAAATCTATTCATTTGAATGTTAGATTCAAATCTGAAGATACGAATGTCGACAACATTCATGTGTTATACGTATCTGTACGCATTTTGTACGCATCCCGTTTTATCCTGTAAGCATCCCGTTTTCGTTCCATATTATAAGTGCAAATGCGTACAAATACATATGATAGAATAATTCAAATGAATGTTTTGGAACATTCAAAATTCATTTAAAAGTTTAAATTTGAATGTGAAGACATTCTATTTGAATTTGAATGTCCACATTGGATCGAATTAAAATGAATTTTGATTTTTTTAGATGCCTTGACTTTTATCCCAATACAGGTAGAGCTCTAATGTCAGTGACCATGCCTCGGAAATGCCAATAATTCCCTTCCCCACACAGATTCCTCAGGAATCACGAAAAAGTGCCAAAGGGGACATTGTGAAATGGAGAGCTGAACTAGGAAACTGCACTAAAATTTACTCAAGTGCTGATCGCTGTGTGCTTGTGGGACAAAGCCAGGGACGGGTCATCATGTGATGGATGATGGCTGCCATATTCTGGTTCCTCCACCTCAAATTCTGTGCCACAGTAGGATGCCATTTAACCAATTCTGGCTCCTTCCCTCTCTCAACTCCTCTTCCAATGGCGTGGCTGTTTGCATAGGACTCTTAGCGCTCAGCCGCTTTTCCGTGAACATTCTCAGCATCTTTCACCACGGCCTTCAGAAAGTTATTCAGCATGCAGAATGTAGTTATAAAGGAGTTCCCTCCCCCAAACAAGGAGCCCAAAACAGGAATATAATCCAGAACAACTTCTATGGCGGTCAGTGTCCCCCAGACCACTGACCTCTTCAAGATCTCAGTTACAAACTGTGCCATGATTTCATGGTCTCTTGGGCAATTCTCAATAGCAGATTTCAGCTCTCTGATCGGTTTGGCAACATGGTCTGCAAACCTTCATCCAAGCCAAAGGTCTTGAGCATATAGTTCATTGTTCCTGCTAAGATTACAACATCACAGATGAGAGAAAAGCCTGGAACAGGTGTTAGCCCAATGACGCAAGACACCACAGCTTGTTTCCAGATAAAGCTTTCCATGGCAGCCCCTTTTCTTTCCTAGGCTTTCTTTGGTTAAAACCGGTATGAAGGTAATTAAAGTATTTCCCTTGAGATCTTCCTGCTCCTTCTCAAAGGTCTCCTGCAGAAGGGGAAAATCATACTCATCGAAATTCCACCTGGATATTAGGAAAACCCTTGGGGAAGATTCGCCTAACCTCCTCAAATGCTCACAGCAGTATCTCCTTATCTTCTCAAGGGTTACCTGCTCACAAAAGGCTTTCTTCCGATGCTCAGAGGCAATGCTGGCATCTATGTTGGTGCGCACATAATAGAACTTCTTTTTCATTCTCCTAATTTCACGAGCCGACGTGGCATCATGCACCATGAAACGTTCAGAGGCCACAATGATGAAAAAGTCATACCTCTTGAAATCGACCAACCTTAGGTACTGCTGTGGGTCAAATGCAGGCATTCCAATACCTGGTAGGTCCCAAATGGTGAGTCTAGGGAATGAGATAGTGATATGCTTTTGGCTCCTTTGTCGTTTCAATGCAACCTGTCTTAGCGGCACTGTCTGCTTCATCACTCATCCCACGCAGGGCATTGACCAAAGATGATTTACCGACACCAGTCACACCTGTGATGGCAATGTCAATCCTGATGTTTTTCAAAATATCCAGCTCTCGTTGGGCTTCAGCAGAAACCAAATGAGGATCTCTTTGATCCAGTGCAGCTCTTGATTCAGCGTAATCATTTCTTGTCGCTACTCTTGATCGGGTATTACCCATTGTAGTTGATCTCAAGGTCCCTGTTTATCGGTAGCTTTAAAAAAAAGGATAATGCAAATATTATTTTGCCCAATACAATTTAGAAATGTATTTTATCGTGAAGGACCTATGGAACGGGTATGTGAATTATTTTGGCTGTGTCTCCATTTTTAGGTGCAGAAGCAACTGGCTTGCCCCATCATCAGGAACATTTTTGCATGCTCTCCCTTTAGTTTAATTTGATTTAATGGAAACCTGTCAAATGAACACTCAAAAGTTTGCAGTAGTACTGGAGGATGATTTAAGGCCAGATGACCAGAAGGCAAATAACTCCTTCGGGAGCTAGAGGAAGAGAATGAGAAATGAGGGACTGGTTGCTGTATCGGCTAAGAGAACCAAAAAGCACATGGAACCTTTGTGTCAAACTCTTTTACTCAGCAGCTTTTGCAAGAACATTCTCAACATCTTTCACAACATCTTTCAGGAAGTTCTTCAGCATCAAGTAGGTGCATACAAAGGAATTTGCTCCACCATAATGGGACCCCAATACTGGTATGAAATCTAGAGCAATCTCCACTGTAGCCAGTGTTCCCCCTACCAATGATCTCTTCAAGAAGTTAATTACCATCTCTTTGCTGATTTCACCATCAGTTGGGCAGTTTTGGATGGCAGATTTCAGATCATCAGCAGATTTGCCAAAACGCTTTGCAAGTATATTGAGGAATTGTTCATCCAAACAAAAAACTTTGAGGATATGATTCATTGCTTTAACCAAGATGTCAATATCACAACCAAGAGAGAGCCCTGGTATAGGAGTCAGTCCAGTTGCACAAGACAGAAAGGATTTTTTCCATATATATTCCTTCAAAGCCTCCTCCTTCTGTCTCAGACTTTCTTTTGTTAAAACTGGCATAAACGTTGCCAAAGCATCTTTCTTGATAACATCCTGATCCTTTTCCATTTGTTCTGTCAGTTGGAGAAAATCATACCTGTCCAACTCCCACCTGGATATAAGAAAGACCCTTGGAGATGGTTCTCCTGCCTTCCTCAAGTCCTCTTCACAGACTTTCCTTATTTTATCCAGCGTTTCCTTCTCTTTGAAGTTCTTCTTCTTCTTCCGTTGCGCACAATCTATGATGACGTCCATTTTGGTGCACACATAGTAGAACCTTTTCTTCATCTTCTGAATTTCATGGATGAGTTGAATATAGTTTTCTGTGAAGAGCTCTTGGCCAACCAGCATGAAAAAATCATATCTGTCCAAATTGGCCTGCTTTGCATACTTATCTGCCTCAAACTCTGGTGTTCCAATTCCTGGTAGGTCCCATATGATGAAGTTTGGGATTGGAGGATAAGGATATGGTGTTGGCTCTGTTGTTGGTACCTCAGTCTTAGCAGAGTGTTCTTCATCATCATCCAGACCCCGCAGGGCATTCACAAAAGATGATTTCCCAGCTCCTGATATTCCTATAACGGCAATGGCAATTTTGATATTTTTTAATAAGCCAATCTCCCACTGAGCTTCAGCTGAAACTTGTTCAAGACTTTTTCCATACTTGTCTTGTCTTGCCATTTCTTCTGCACCAGCAGCATCTGGAGAACTCGTGGTTTGTGTTATGTCTGTGAATCTGGGAAAGAGGAAAAAATACCATAACTGATAATGAGAATTTTTTTTTCTGTCTCAACTACCCCCACAACACAACCCCACCAGCTGCTCTCCAGCTGCTCTCCTATCTAGACAGGGCTTCTTCAAAGGCCCAATGGGGACTTTTCTGTCCGTGAGATTCTCCAAGCCACTACCTCTAGCAGCTTTTTCTCCTAATGCAATGGAGTTAACTTGCTAGCACAGTGGTTGTCTGAAGTTGCAATAAATGTCTATAACCTACTTGTATGTATAGCCCCTCCCTCCCTGCCTGCCTCCACCCCACCCCACCCCTGTGCTTTTTCTCAAATACACAGAGTGACAGTATCCTTCCTAAACCTAGGTGTGGTTTCACCTTACCGTTTTAATCAGTGTCAGGAAGGCAGGAAGCAGTTTTTTGGACTCAAATGGCTTGGAAACACCTTCCTGGTGCTGCCAACTTCAGCTCTGCACCACTGTATTCTCTGCCTAACAAAATGTGGCTAAAATAACCGTTCATCTCCTGCTACTTCTGGGGTCCCCTCAGTGTTTAAAAATCCCTCTTTAATGCTTCTTTGGTTAGATTTTTATACCACCTGCCACCAAATGCCAAGTGAACAAACAGAAAAAAACTAATTAAGTTCATGAACTCCCTTTAAAAACATTCAGGATAAAAACAAATTGTACATCTTCACATCTACCTAAAACATCGAATAAATATACAGCATCATTAAAACCAATGTTGAAACTGATATAGGGCCCAGAGCCCACAGGTATTAGCAGGCATGGTGCTCTGGCAGCAGCAGGCAGCCTTGGTGTTCAGTTCAGAACAGGAGCAGCAGCAGCAAAACAGGCAAGCCTCCCCCAGGTTGAACCCCCAGGCCCTCACCCTGGGATCCCTAGGAGCAGATGGGTCTTCTGATACTAGGGGCTTCCCTACTGCCAGAAGATCATGTTAAGGGGACTCAAAGCTGCTGACAAACCTTCCCTTCTTCTCCGCACAACAGTCACCCTGTGAGGTGGGTGAACCTGTGAGAGCTCAGAAGAGAGCTGTGACTAGCCCAAGGTCACCCAGCTGGCTTCATGGAGGAGGAAGAAGAAAAAGAAGTTGGCTTTTCTACCTTGCTTTTCTCACCCCTTTAAGGGGACTCAAAGCGGCTGACAAACCTTCTCTTCTTCTCCTCACAACAGACACCCTGTGAGATAGATGGGCTGTGAGAGCTCAGAAGAGAGCCGTTACTAGCCCAAGGTCACCCAGCTGGCTTCATGGAGGAGGGCATATTCAAACCCAGTCTTCCTGGATAAGAGTCCGGCTCCTTGACCACTAACTAGACCAAATTCCATGCATATATATGCCTTGTTGGCATCTACAGTACTGGTAAGCAAAGCAAACCGAGGCGGCGGAGAGGCGCTAGGGGGCGCCTGGAGCGCAGGTTGGCCGCTTGCAATAGTATACTTCGTTTCTCAGCCACGCTTCACTTTCACTTTCCTTTCCCTCTACCTTCTGCCAGACGAGTAGCGAAGTCGCCTCCCGAGGAAGCGGCGCGATCGGGCAGGAGAGAGAGAGAGAGCAAAGGCAACAGGCACCCAGAGCGCACCGCGGAAAGGAGAAGCGCAGAGAACCTAGCTGCAAAGGAGCGCCCCGGGGGATGCGCGCATTGCTTTAGCTCTGCTTGCCACCAGCGACTCTCCCTGGCAGGTAAGCAGGGATCCCCTTCTCGGATCTTCCCTTCGGGGGGGCAGAAAAGGATCCCGCCCGCCGGCCTGAAAAGGAGCCGCGGTGTCTCTTCCCCGCTGGTCTTTTAATCCTGGGACTCCCACTGAACACTGCTGGAGACCTCCACGCTTGGAGTGTGGAAGAGACTGGACATTTTCTAACAGACTGCCAAGCATACACCGAACTGCGATCCAGATATCTACATCCAGTATTATCCCATTGTAGGTCTCAGGGTAGAAAGGACCTTCTATCCTTTCTCCTGCGAGGCCAGGAAAGAGCCACCGTAATCAGAGGGAGTCTTTTCATTCGGAAAGCTCTCACGAAAAGAGCACTCTACCTGAAAGATGGATGGAATCACCTTTGCCTTTTTTGTTTTGTTTTTACTCCTATTGTACTTTGAAATGGTCCTATGACTAGTCAAATAAACTATAAGTAACTACTCTTGGGGTAATCGGTGGTAGAGGAGGCTGCCTGAAAGGCAGAGGGTCTCAGGTTCGATCCCAGCATGTCCTTAGAAGAAGAGAAAGGCAAATGACTCACCTTCTCTTCGTTCGCCAAGAGAACTCCCTGGAGGTGGTTCCAACAGTAGCAGGAAGATAGGGACTTTGGGCGTGGTTTTAACAAGGGCTTCTCTGACCCGCTTGATCAGCTTCAACCGAAGTTGGAGACCTGGAACATAAGCAAAGAGTACCCTTGGGCAAAAGCGCCAGGATTAGTTTAAGCGCTAAGCAGTTGCGCAGAGAGGTGTTTTCCTAGGGGCTCTGCAAATGTTTGTGCCCATCAAGGAAATTTGCCTTCTCGGGCCAAATATGTCTTGCTCAAGGGTCATGACTGGTTCTATTAATAGTTAGTGACAGCTGCATACAGAGGGAGAGAAGGGAGTCTTCCAAATTCCCCTGAGTAGACATCCAAGAGTAGGTGGAAGGAAGGACTGCGCTTCTCTTGCACCTTTAGTAGCTGCACAGAAGAGGGCATTTCAACAAGTGAGCTACATCTGCTGCAATTATTTTTCCTTTTTATTATTATTTTAAAACAATGCATACCAAGTCAATGCTTTTGCACGTTCTTGAACAATAACAATCATGTTTTCTTTCTTGTTTGTAGCATTTTGGGTCTGTTAGGCCAGTGAACTTCCGGGAACCTGGAACAATGCATAACATCCCCCAAAAAGCTACAAACGAAATTAAAACCGGCTGCACACAACAATGCTACCTTTCCGTATAATAATTTAAAAATTCAATATTTTCATTCCTGGCCGTTTGTTACTTTTTTGTGATATAGTCCTTTGACTCATCGTTAATACTTTAGAATCTCAGTCTTTCCATACAAAGAAATATGTTTTCTTTAAATAACTTTCTAACCCTCCTAAATTCAAGGCAGGAATTAAGATTAATCCCAGATCTGGCAAAAAATAAGCCAGCCAATAAGACGCGCATGGCTTTTCAGGTAAGGTAGGCTGGCTAATTGCCTGGCCAGGCTGGACTAACCTCGTTTCCTGTAGTCTCTGTTGTGCCTCACCTTCCTATCTTCTGGACGTCTGAGATGTTGGTCCTTACAAATTATTTAATGCAATCCTGGCAACTTCCAATGAAGTGATTTTGACTTACACTGATAAACTGGGCCTCACCTCCAAAGTGCATTACAAAACCGGGTTTCCTTGATTCGCTAATGCTCCACTTTCCATAGGTAGCAGTTCTTTGGATGGTGGGAACCCAAATGATTATACAAGGAATGACTGTGTTTTCTAAACAAGATTCCAGAAGTCAAGAAGCTTTGAGGAAAGCATTTGGGACCATTATACTAACCTTGATATTTTCTCCTTTTCATCCTTTTGAATCTCTCCAGTTTCCATCAGAATGGAAGAATTCAGAGAAGACGTTGAAGTTGGATATCTAAGAAATGCTGTTTCTCGTGTGCTGGAAAAGCCTCTGCATTCCTTTGCTAGCTCCCCACTCTATATTGCTGTCGTTGGAGAACCTGGTTCTGGGAAGTCCTCTTTTATCAATGCCATCCGAGGTCTAGATGCAGATGACCCAGGCGCTGCAGAGACTGGGATACATGCAACGACAAGTGAAATCAAAGATTACACACATCCAAACTTTCCACAGGTGATCTTTTGGGACCTCCCAGGAATGGGAGCAGCACAGTTTGCCAAGACGGAATTAAATCGCTACGATTTCTTCATCATAGTGGGCTCCCAGCGTTTCCGGACCACGCATGTTGACTTGGTCCATGAGATCCAGGAGCTGGGCAAGAGCTTCTACTTTGTCCGTACCAAAGCTGACCTTGATCTGGCTGCTTCCAAGAGACAGCGGCCTTCTGGCTACAGTGAGGAGAAGGTCCTCCACCAGATCAAGCAGGATTGCGTAGAGAATCTGAAGAGAACATGGGTGAGCGACCCTCAGGTTTTCATTGTGTCCAGCATGGAACCCGACAAATTCGATTTCCCCCTCCTGCAGGAGACGTTGAAGAAGAGTCTGTTGAAACTGAAGAGACAAGCCTTCCTGCTGAGCTTACCTGATGGCTGCTCCCTGATCTTAGAGAAAAAGAAGGAAGCAAAGAAGAAGGATATCTGGCTAGCTGCCATTTGTTCATGCTTGGTTGCTCTCATCCCAATTCCAGGCCTCCCATTTCTGGCTGCCATGTTTCTGTTCCTGAAGCTCCGCTCAAAGTACCACCAAGATTTTGGCCTGGAGGATATTTCCCTTGAAGCCCTCGCCCAAATAATTGGGAAGACAATGGAGTACCTTAAAGCTGACATGAAATCTATGCCAATGAAACCAATACTGTTATGGAGGCTGCCAGATTTAATAGGTGCCATAGCCATGATCATAGAGTATGCTTATGGGTATCATTACCCAGTCGTTGGCTGCCTCTTGTCAGGGGTAATTTCACTGGGCACCACCTACTTCATGCTACAGAGATTCGTATCCGATGTTGTTGAAGATACCAAAATGGTCCTCACCAAAGTTCTGAGAGCTGTACAGAAGGAAACTGTTTAGCTGCAACTAACTGACAGAGACTCTTGGTATGCACCAAGATACCAGCAAAGCAATGTAGAATTTGGCTTTCTGACTGAGAATATCAACCTCTTTAATGATGATAAACCAAAGCGTAGTACAGCAATGACTTTTAGGCCAAGCTCCCCCTTGGCAGTTTAATCCGGTTTTGATCCAGCTTCACCATGGTTGTGTAGTTATAAGGTGCAGGAATTGAATACGAAGCCTTCATCGATGGCGTTGCACTCCCTTGCAGTTCTCACACATGATGTCAATGTTTTCTTCAGACTGTTGGCATCGTAATGTGAGATGTGGGGAAGTTTGGGGCTGTGGTGTTGGGTCAGATTCGAGATATGTTGAGGACAGACATACTGGGAGATCCTAAAATTGTGTTTATTACAGATTTATTGCGACTACCAGGGTCTATCTGTTGAATCCCTGATTTTTTTAATTTATTTTTTGTCCATCCAGGACTGCTTACCGGTGACCTGATAGAAGTTGGGGTTGGGGGGTTGGGGGTAAACGGCTATGTGTTTCTTTATGGTGTATTTGAAATGTTTACCTGAATGTAATGGCATAATTATGGAAGATTAAAAAAGGTGTGAAGAAAATAAAATAAAATAAAAAGCTTCCCCATGGTTGCCACCATAGAAATAGCAACTGATAGTGGAATTTGGGAACTGCTTTCTCCCCCGTAGGCCTTGGATGCAAGAGGGGGGCTGTGGGAACCCATAGCAGAGCATCTGATGATACACCCATTATCCTGCCTTGTCTTCTGTTATCAGCAGTAATCGAGGAACTTGCTATGAGCAACCCTGTGCCTTCCTCTTGAGTTCTGGGCCTTCGGGTGCTGACTCTGGCCTGTATTAAGCAAGACTTTGTAAGCCATCTATTTGAATCCTTTAAAAAATATTCTGGTCACTACACAGACAGACTAGATTGTGTAACACATCACATTTGGTCCCACGTTCCAAAATCCAGCTGATTTCAGCTGCAGTAATATAATGGACTTCAGAATGGGCCATCAGCCACTTTTGTGTTCCTGGGCAAGAGTGCTCAGTCCATCCCAGGACTTGTCTAGTGGTGCAAAGGGTATCACACACCACGCAGCAACAGCTTCCTTGTCTGTGAAGCAATTCCAGCAAGGTTGAGAAATTCTCCTCCTCTTGATGAATTATGGCTGATTTGTGGATTGCAATCATTTTCTTGGACAATTCTATTTGTAATTTCACGGGAGTACTCCTGGCAAATCTTGAGATTTTTATGAGAAAGAGCAAGTATAGGACCTAAAACTATTGTAATTATAGAAATAAACAGAATCATGTTGCCAATTACTTGTATTATATAGTCCCGTCTCCCTCCCCAGGAATGATGGAAGGAGACCAGACATGAAGCTTAATTTGGGGAACAGAAAGTGAGAATTCAATGCAGTTAATATACTTGGTATGGTTTGTAAACAAATACTTAATTCAAATAATGCTTATCATGAATGAACGCTATTCATTTATTCAAATAAAGTTTATCATGAATAAACACCATTTTTGTCATTGTATTTATTTCTTACAGCTTTGTCTCACCTTTCCTCCATCACAGAACCCAAGGTGTGGGTTCCATGTGGTCTCCCATCCAGACACTGACCAGTTTACGAGATGTAGCCTATGTCTAACAGTAGCCATTGGGGGAAAGTAACTTCCTATCTAAGGTCTAGAAGTTCAAGTTCAATGCAAAATGCTATTCATGCTTCTCAGCGGGGGCAGCTGCAACTTCTTAATTTTATTTTGTCTAGTGTAATTGCTTCAATTATTTTTACTGCCTGCAGACAAAATAGGGTTTAAAATATTTAGGAATCTATATCCCTTTGGATCTGAGTAAGTTATACAAAACTAATTTTGTCTCTGCTTGGAAAAGAGGAAGAAAAGGAAACAACTTGGATTCTTGTTTACAAGGATGGCAAGCGCGTGATCATAAAAACGTTCTTATCTTTCCTATATATCCTGACAAATGAGGAGTGTGAAGTCCATTATCTGGTGAATGAGAAAGCATCCATCCATCCATCCATCCATCCATCCATCCATCCATCCATCCATCCATCCATCCATCCATTCTCTCACACACAAACACTAATCAGAGTTATTCTAAAAACTGCACTGGGAAAGTGATGCAAGATGCAGTATCGGGTGTTTTTCCACTGTCACTAAAAGTACCCATTAAGTACCCTTGTAGGTGTTTCCCCTACAAGTGGAGTTTCTTTCACTTTTTGGAACTGGAGGAATGTTTATGTAAGTTGTTGTTGTTTCTTTTAGAGTTAGCTGAAGCCGCCCCCTGCCTTTGGAGGATTACAAGCAGAGAGCTGATTTACAAGAAACCCACTTGCTGCTGGTTTCACTTTCAGGGCATTGAAAGATGAATCCATGTTTCCTGCTACAAGGAAATGAAGCAAAGAGTTGCTGCACACAGAGAGCAGTTTCAGCATAAACATATTGGTTTGGAACCAAGAACAAGAGTCTGCTGCTTGACAGAAGCAACAAGTAACTAAAAATCACAGGTAAAGAAAGACAGGGCACCAATTTGCACGGATGACTTCACATTGGTGACATTTCCACAGGGACTTCACTTTTTCTGCCCTTCTGGTAAATGGGCACTATGGCTGCGTTCCCACTGGACAATGTAGCCTGGGTTTTTGATCAGAGTTTTTTAAATCAGCAGTGAGCTCTAGGCGTTTTTTGTGTTCCAACTGGTAGCTTATTATGCAGACTTGCAGGGGAGAAACCCCTTCCGCCTCTGTTTTCCATCATACCTGACTTCATCAATCCAGCAGTTTTCTCCATACCATAGCACAGCGCTGGAAGATTAAAAATCACTTCCCCTTTGCTCTGTGCTAGATTGGTACAAAAAAGCAGTGAAATATATTTGTTTGTTTGTTTACATTTCTATCCCACCCCATACCCTAAGGTCTCTGGGCAGGTAACAGCAGATTGATCAACAGATTGTTTAAAAAAAAACAATATAGGCATAAAAACAAGATACACATTAAAAACAGAAATGGCAGGGGAGGAGGGAAAACCAGGTGGGCAAGGGAGGGAAAAAAGATCATGACATGGGAGGGAGGGACAAAGTAGGCAGGTATTTAAGAACCACCAGCTTTGCTCTTCATCGGCTCAGCGGACCAGTGCGAAATGGCAAGCATCGAGGGCAAAGTCTTTCCAATCGCTGTCTCTTTAAGTAAAATCAGACTCTCCCTGCTATAATCTGGTATCTTGTTACTTTGTAATGTGTGATCTCTCATTACATTGAAAGCTGCTGCAGGCTCTGCTCACTCTTGCCTTGGCACATAATGGCAAGAGCTGGGAGTAAAGGGAAGGAAATGATGGCTTATTATTGGATCACGATAAACTGAAGAGAATGCCTCTAAAGTATGGTTCCCTCCCCCAAAAGAACTGCTTGCGTTCCCTTTGCTAAATAGTGAGGATTATTTCTAAATCCAGCAGCAAAACCACTTTTGATTCAACTATAGATGGGCTGCAACTAATAAAATGGTATTTAACAAAGAAAAATGCAAGGTTCTGCACCTGGGCAAGAAAAATGAAAAAAGCACATATACAATGGGAGGAATTCGGCTGAGCAGCAGCACATGTGAAAAAGACTTGGGTGTCCTGGTAGATCATCAACTGAACATGAGTCAACAGTGTGAGGCAGCTGCAAAAAAGGCAAACACAATCCTGGGGTGTATTAGGAGAAGCATAGAGTCCAGATCACGTGAAGTTATTATCCCCCTCTACTCTACCTTGGTCAGACCTCATCTGGAGTACTGTGTCCAGTTCTGGTCACCCCAGTTTAAAAAAGACACTGACAAGCTGGAGCAGGTTCAAAGGAGAGCTACCAAGATGGTGAACGGTCTGCAAACCATGTCCTATGAGGAACGGCTTAAGGAACTAGGAATGTTTAGTCTAACAAAAAGAAGACTGAGAGGAGACATGATAGCTGTCTACAAATACCTCAAGGGTTGTCACAAGGCAGAGGGATCAGCCCTGTTCTCACTCTCTCAAGGAAGGACTAGAAACAATGGGGTGAAACTGCAGGGGAAAAGATTTAGTTTAGATGTTAGGAAAAAATTTCTAACAGTAAGAGTGATCAACCAGTGGAACAGGCTGCCACGGGAGGTGGTTGGTTCCCCTTCGATGGAGGTCTTCAAGCAGAGACTGGACAGCCATCTGTCTGAGATGGTTTAGGAGATCCTGCCTTGAGCAGGGGGTTGGACTCGATGACCCAGGAGGTCCCCTCCAACTCTACCATTCTATGATTCTATGATTCTATGATAGATAATCCATGCTTTAATCCTCAGAAACTGTGGATTCCTTTGAACCTTTGGGGCCACTCAGCTCTGAAAACCATTTCCAAGTTCTTTAAATCTTGAATGGGAACGTAGTCTTTGATGCAACCCAGTACAGCCTATCAGTCTTTTTCAAGAACGGCTGGGGTGGGGTATGCCTCAGCTATGCCTGTTTAGGAGCATACTCCCCTTGCCTCAGCAATGCCCCACATCACCACCATTGGGTTTGCCATCGGCACTACACAATTTCAGTGGGGGATGTATTCCTCTGTAGTTGGTGAGGTGGAGGTGATTTACCGACATGATGAACATGCAGCTAAGGCTGGGGTACAGGAAACAATGATGGAACCTGGATTAAAACTGGTGTGAACGCAGCCTCAGTGCTCTTTTTGAAATGGTTTTTCAAAACTTTCACCTGCACAACCATTTGCAACGTGTCTCGGTGAACCTCTGGATGCAGAAAAGTCCTGAATCTGAACTGGCTTTGGAATGATTCTAAAATTGCAATAATCTATATAGCAGCAATGAGGGTTTTTTAAATAAAGTACATCTACATAAAAGAAAAGCATATTATTCCAAGATGTAGCATGTGCGGTATATTATCACAGGAAGCGCCCATGTTATCACCTTATACATATATGTTATTTTGAGAGCCTGGGAAAACGTGAGCATCTCTCTTCTCAAGTTTGTTCCTGTGGTTTGGCCTTCTCTCTGAACTTCCTGTCCCCTTTTAAGCAGACAACCTCTTCTAATACATACTGCAAAAACTGATGATTCTACTGTTGCTTCTGTTCTGCTAACACTGGAAGTTCATGGATAGTTTAGTGATCATTTGACACGCAAAGCTTCAGGGAGTGCAGTGCAATGAATCACTTTCACTTCCACAGCTCCAAAGAGCGTGGGACAGCAGTGGAAAATCCTGGTGCCAGACTAATTCAGCAAGGGTTTTTCCGAACCAATGAGACTTTGGATAGTGTGCCCAACCAAGCCAGAAGAGATGCCTGCTAGTTCAGAACCAAATCATCTCATTCTCAAATCACACTTTGCCCACACCCCCATGTCGTGAAACAGCACTATCTGTTCACACTCACCTGAACATCAGCCTCACTGAAGGCAGGAAATTATGTTCCTCTCCATACCAGAAGACCTCTGGCTGGAGTTCACAGTTGCTAATGTTCTAAAACACATCAAAAGCATCCATGAAAAGGAGAGCAGGCTCCATCTGAAAAGGAACATTTAATGTTGCCTGTATCTCTGTCCTCCATTTGCCCTTTCTCTTATGGAAGCTTCTTTCTTCCACGGACCCTCTTTGGGTCTTCAGCTTGTGGTATTGCTGATTTGCTTCAGTTCAGGATTCCTGAATGGCAGGAATAGTAGCAGTCTGGATTCTTGCATCACTTCAAGCAGCCCTGCATTATTGCGAAGCACATATCTGCTTTCTTTTACCAGGGACTCTGTTCTCACTTGGCCATCTTCTGGAATACATCTCAGCATAGGGTTGTGTTGCCCATGTGCTAACGTAGATCCTAGCATGCCTCAACTGGGGCCTGCTGTAGCCTGCACTAGCATGTGGACAGCAGCCCCTACTCTGAGATATATTCCAGAGTAAAGCCAAGTAAAGGCCCCAGGATTTTTGCTGGCTGTAAGTACTGCTCTGAGGGTACCTTTTCTATTGCAAACAGTTGAGCCAAACAAAGCCCCTCCCAGGCCTATAGATAATTCACTCAGGTCAAAACAGCACCAGAGGGAACAAAACCAGAAGCCAAAGCGCCTTCAGAGAAGCCTAGGCCTTCCCCTAACCCTAAGCTTATCCCTAAATCAAACATCTAATAAGGGAGAGAACTGGAAGAAAGCAGGACCAAACACCAGTCAGAAGAGAATATCAGCTAAAGCCAGATGTAGAAGCAGAAAACCACAGCGCAGCAGCGGAATAGAGAACCCAGCCGCTACTTTTGGCAGGGAGAGCACAAAAACTAAGCAAGCTGCAATTTTCTCTTTCATTTTTATGTCCTATAACTAGAGGTCGATTATTTTAGGCAGTCATTTCTCACAACTCTGACTCTTCTGCCAGGTCTGTTCCTCATCTCCTCAAAGGACCCTCCGGCCAGCATCAATGGATGGTAAGCTAGATTGACTTTGGCTGACTCGATTGGTTTTCTCTGCTGGAGGGACCCTTGCTTGTTATTTATTATCAAAAATATTTTACAAGGATGTCTTATCAAGTGATCTTACAACAGCTGTTATTTCCCTGGGCGACTAGGTTCATAGAAGAAAAAGCTCCCAAAATATGCCACTGGGTGGTTCTTGTACCAATACTGCTGTGCTGGGCGGGAGGGTTGTCCCGATAAAAATAGGGATATGGACCCAATTTTATTCCTAACAAATTTTCTGATCTATGATGCTCGTTCTGTTAAAGATCTCCACATGCAGATACTGGTTTGTGTGTGGAGCCACAAGAAAAATTAAAGATCTACTAATGAAGTAAAACTGAATATGCAGTTGCATACAGTACAATGAATTCCACTCTGAACAAGAAAATAACACTGACCAATTCAACAATGTTTAGCTTGAGAGAACAGTGCAAAGCCACTTAGGTATTCCACTGTCCTCTCTTTCCCCTGCAAGACAGCATCCTCTTCTTTCTCAGCTGTAAAAGTCTTGAGGACGCTGTGCACAGATGTTTGGATAAGCCACCTGTGGTATCTGGAAGGTTCTATGACTTCTAATGGATTGAAAAGAACCAGCATCTTCTGCGAGAGAGGCAGAGGGCAGGAAAGGAAGTCAGTCAGAGGGAAGGATATGGGATGTGCTGATGGAGGTGAACTTCTGGGATGGGTTTGCGCTGGCTCAGCAGGTGATCAGGACAGCATGGGCTTATAACCTGGAACCCAATTCAAAAGGAGAAGACCCCTTTGGCTGACAAAGGGATCCTCACACCTAGAAACAGTTCTAGGAACAGGGACAACTCAGCTCTGGGAGAGCTGCTGTTTGGGGCATCACAAGGCCATAACATTCTCAATTGTGTCTTGGGAGAAGCCCTTTTGACCTGTCAAGCTGGGGTCATGGAGATAGAGAAAGAAAGTGTGTTGATTATCACTGACAGTTTATGTCTTTTCCATTCTGGATTCCCAGCCCTAACACAAACCATGAACATTCCCAGTTCAGAAGACAAAGATGCTGCCATTGCAGAAGCTATAGCAAGGCAAGACTTTGCTGCAATTAAGGCTATGGTGGCTGGAAAAGACCTTCAAAGCGTATCATCTGAAGTTCAACAGGAGATGGACTTCTTAAATAATGTCAGAGTTGACATCGCCATTACAGGAATATCAGGTGCTGGGAAATCATCCCTCGTCAATGCCCTGCGGGGTATGGATGATGATGATATATATTCAGCTAAGACCGGGGTAAAAGAAACCACAATGGTGCCAATACCATATTCCTATCCCCCATTCCCAAACTTCAGCATATGGGACCTGCCAGGAATTGGAACACAAAACTTTGAGGCAAGCAAGTATCTAAAGCTGGTCAATTTTGAGAGATACGATTTTTTCATCATTGTGGCCCAAGATCGCTTCACAGAGAATGACATCAAGCTGGCCCGTGAAATTAAGAAGATGAAGAAGAGGTTCTACTATGTGCGCACCAAAGTGGACGTCAGCATAGATGGTGAGCGAAGGAAGAAAAACTTCAACGAGAACGAAACCCTTGAGGAAATAAGGAACTACTGTGAGGAGAACTTGAAAAAGGCAGGAGAACCATCCCCAACTGTTTTCCTAATATGCAGATGGGAGCTGGACAAGTATGACTTCCCCTGTCTGATAGCACAAATGCAAAAAGACCAAGAAGCTATCAAGAGAGATGCTATGGCAATGTTCATGCCTGTTTTAACAAAAGAAGGCCTGAGACAGAAGGAGGAAGCCATGGAGAACTATATATGGAAACAATCTCTTGCTTCTTGTGCAATTGGGCTGACTCCTGTACCCGGTCTCTCTCTTGTCTCTGATATTGGCATCTTGGTGGTAGCAATGAATCATATCCTCAAGGTTTTCGGTTTGGATGAACAATCCCTCAAAATACTTGCAAAGCGTGTTGGCAAATCTGTTGATGAGCTGAAGTCTGTCATCCAGAATTGGCTATTTACTGGTGAAATCAAGAAAGAAATGGCAATTGACTTCTTGAAGAGATCATTGGTATGGGGAACACTGACTGCAGTGGAGATCGCTCTGGATTTCATACCTATCGTGGGATCTCTGTTTGGTGGAGCAAATTCTTTTGTATGCACCTACTTCATGCTGAAGAAATTCCTGAAAGACGTCATGAAAGATGCTGAGAATGTTCTTGCCAAAGCTGCTGAGACAAAGGGTTCCAGGTGAAGAACCAAAACACAGCTCACCCTATAACCAATCGGTTATTCACTGCCCTCTGTCTTAATTCCGCAATCTGATGAGCTTTGCCTTTCCTGCTTCTCTGAAAAAGCATCCTTCTATTCATACTCCACCCCAACTTTGAAATATTTGTACGATTTTCAGAGCTGTGAATTGGGCTGCAGCTTTCAGAAGATGACAAAAGGAAAGACATCTAGTGATGCATCAGTTGGTCTACCTATCCATCCATTCCTCTAACATAAGAATATAAGAGAAGTTGAGTCAGGCCACAGCCCATCTAGTCCAGCATCCTGTTTCAAATATTGGTCCACCAATTGCTTCTGGGCATCTCTAGAAGAAGACAAAAGGCAAAACCATAACCTGCTCTTGAATTTATGCAAATAGCCTTGAGAGGCATCCTACCTGTCTCTCCAACCTGAAGACATTATCTAGACATCAGTTCTGGTAGCCATGAATACACCTGTTCTCCATCAATTTATACAATCCTATAGGAATATACAAGGACCCACAGGATATCTGATCCAGCATCCTGTCTCAAACAGCAATCTACCGTTTGCTCCTGAGCATCTTTAGCAGAAAGCAAAACCCTCACCTACTCTTGAATTCCTGCTCTCTGGCCTGGAGGATGTACCTAGGCATCCATTCTAGTAGCCACTGATACATCTGCCCTACCTAAATTTGTCTACCTTAAAGCTATATAGGCTGGTTACTGTTTGCGCCCCTTCTTCATCAGTTCATTGAGGCACATAAGTGTAAGGCAGATTCCTGTTGAAGCAATTTAAGATGCTTAAAAAAGAATATATATGTGTGTATGTGTTTTAACCTGATCTCAGTAGAGGACATAAGCTTTTCCAGAACAGCAGTGAAACACTGTGGGTTGTTTGTTTGTTTTTTAAGCAAACTTGGAGTAGTGAGAAATTAGAAAATATTCATGCGTTACCAATCAGTGTGCAAAGTTTGGATAGGATAGCCAGAAATTTGCAAACAATCTCTCCAGATGTCAGAAACGCAAAGGACCATTAAATCCTGTATTTCTTCACCCAGAAGGTCATTGGTTTATGGAAAGCCTAGATGGCTTTAAGGAAGGGCTAGACAAGTTTATGGATGACAGATGTATCAATGGCTACTAAAACGGATGCCTAAGTACATCTTTCGGGCTGGGGGGACAAGGAGGATGCTTCTAAGGCCATTTGCTGGGATTCGAGAGCAAGAGAAGTTTTGCCCTTGTCTCTGCTTGAGTTGCCCATGGGCAATCGGTGAGCCACAATGTGCAACAGAATGCTGGACTAGATGGGCTCTGGCCTGATCCAGCAGGGCTACTCTTATGTTCTTATCCATTAGATTCATCTTCAGCACTTTGAATCACAAAATATTTTAAGCTGATTTTATTTTCAAATAATTGTATTGGAAATTATTTGGGATATATGAGATATAGGAAAACTCGCTTAATTTGTTTAATTTGCAATTGATTTGATTTTCTTTTATGAACTTTTAATTACTGCTATGCATTAGCACCCACTAATTTCCTTAATACCCTGTTCACATACACAGTTTGTCCATTGCAGTATAGCTCCTTTTACATACAACCCATTTTTAAAGTTATGCCATCTCATTTGCTTTCAGAAGTTCCTGCACTCACTATTAAGATACAATAAAGCGCTTCATTTGTTTCACTCCATATTGTGATTTTGTGGTTCTTGTTCTAACTTGGGTTTCAGGTCTGATTTACCGTCTGTGAGACCAGAAGGTGTCCTTCCTCTGAAGAAGCCAACCTTCCCCTCACAATGCCTCAGAGGCTCCAAAATGTAGCTGTTGACATTTTCCCAGATGGCACCTGGTTCAATTGTCTGAGGCCAAGGCAATCTAGGAACCTTCAAAACCCCTCTGAGATAAAATGGGTTCAAGGTTGTAGGGCTCCTGGGGAATGTTTAAAAGGGAAAGTGGGGTAGAGGAGAAGGAAGGAAAGGACAAGATGATGGAATTTGTCAAGGGGTGGAAGGAAGAGACAAATTGTGATGGTTTACCATCTTAACTCAAAGGTGTCTGAAAGTGTGAGGAGAGCATTTGGCCATTTCTGCACGGGTCCTGAAGACTCCATTAGGAACCCAAACGGGACCCATGAGGAAAGGATCCTCCACCTACCTTCCGCATGGACGACCCCATGAGGACCACATGAGGGACGCATCATCTGCACGGGTGCCTTCTGATTCCAGTCCTAATGGGGTCTTCAGGCCTTTAGATCTGGAATCATGGTGGATCCCTGTAAATGGTGTCTTTGACCCTGTTTTCTGTCATGAATACTGGATCACAGTGTGTGCTTCCATATATCAGTCAGATCAATGGGGTCCAGGGGTGGTCCTAGGGGAAGAGACCCTTCTCAGGCAAAGGGGATCCTGGGGAAGGCACCCCCCAGCCTCTCCAGGCATGGCTTCCGGGGAGCCAATGGCGGAGGCCGGGAGGAGGACCCAGGTGGGGTGGGGTGGGATGGGGTGGGTAGGGCGAGGAGTCCCCTGGCCTGAGAAGCTGCAATTGCGGCTTCTCGGGCAAAGGGGACTCCGGGGAAGCCAGGCAACGGCCTCCCAACAGCCAGCTCCTTCGGAGCAAATGTGGGAGGCCGGGGGGAAGGGCCCAGCTGTCAAAGAGGGAGAACACACGTATGCTCTCCCTCTCTAGCTGCTGGGCATGCGCCTGCCATCTAACTTTTCCCCCTGCTGGTGCAGAAGTATTTGCTTCCGAACCGGTTTCAGGGGAAAAGCCAGATGTAAGTCCTGATATTTTCAGGTCTTGCATCTGGGCTGGAATTCAGTGGCAAAACCAGTTTAAGGAACTGGTTTTGCTGTCCAAAGTGTGGACGCAGCCTCTCCAAACCGGCCTCTAATGTAGACAGGGCTAAACGTCAATTTGCCTGGATGACTTCACATTGGTGACATTTCCACAGGGACTTGGCTTTTTCTGCACTTCTGGTAAATGGGCACTTCAGCTGCGTTCCCACAGGACAATGTAGTCTGGATTTTAATCTGAGTTTTTTTAATCAGCAGTGAGCTCTGGGATTTTTAATTTTTTTAATTTTTTTATTTTTTGCGTTCCCACTGGTAGCTTATTATGCAGACTTGCAGGGAAGAAATCCCCTCTGACTTCATCGGTCCAGGTGATTCAAAACCCACCCCCTATATAAGGCTGTCTCTGATTCGGATCATGGCAGCAGTTTTCCCCATACCATAGCCCAGCACTAAACTGACTTGATATCAGAAAAATCCTTGGAGAATCTTCTCCTAGTTCTTTCAAGTTATCTTCGCAATTCTTTCGTATCGTTTCAAGGACCTCCTCCTCCCTGAAGTTTTTCTTCTTCCTTTCAGCATCTAGATCAGCGTCAACTTTAGTGCACACAAAATAGAACTTCTTCTTCATTTTCTTAATCTCAGCAGCCAAAGTGACGTCATTTTCTGTGAAGCGTGCAGAGGAAGCAAGGATGAAGAAGTCAAACTTCTCAAAGTGGACTTTTTCTAGATAGTCCTTTACAGGAAACTTTGATGTTCCAATTCCTGGTAAGTCCCAGATTGTGAGTTGTGGGAATGGCGGATAGGGGTATGCTTTGGGCTTCATTGTTGTTTCCACCACCCCAGTCTCTGCCGAACCCTCTTCATCATCACTCATGCCCCGGAGGGCATTGATGAAAGAAGACTTCCCAGCACCTGTCTCCCCCGTGATGGCAATGTCTAATCGAACATTTTCTACACGATCCAGTTCTTGTTCAGCTTGGGCTGAAATGTTCTGTAGATCTCCTTGACCCTCAGCAGCATTCACTGCAGGTAAGTTGTCCCTTTCTTTTCCACCAGCATTACCCATGGTAGAACTTTTTGCTGGCTTGGGTGACCTGAAAAAAAAAAGGAATTATCAGTTATTAACTCCTGGTAAATCATGAACAACTCATTTTCTTTCTTCCTCTTGTTCCTTTAGGCCAGGGGTAGGCAAACCACGGCTCGAGAGCCACATGCGACTCTTTGGCCCCTTGATTGTGGCTCTTCCAGCTTAGGAGTACCCTAATTA
>MTQE01003491.1:8232494-8242931 GCA_014337955.1 Aspidoscelis marmoratus
TCTATTATTTTGGTTTAGGGAAACTGTATTAAGCTTGTAATGGGAATGTGTCCCCTATTTTGGTAAGTGCAGACATCAACAGTAATGCAGATATGGAGCTTTCCATTACTGGGTGCTCTCCAGAAATCTGTGTAACTTCCAGCATCCCTAAAAATCATTCTCATTGCTAGGCCTTATGGGAATTGTAGCCCATGGCAGAAGAAGAATAAAGAATAAATTTCTGTTCCATGGTCCTGGCTGAAAACATAATCTCTCTCCTTTTAGAGTGTTACATTTCTGCATCTGACACACATTAAACCAAATATGCAACCCATGATATAATTTGTTGGCTCCCCTCTGGCTCCATGTACCCCCAGTGTTGCTGTTATCCTCAATCAAGATAGGGCAGCTCCTTATTACATTCCACCCTAGACGATAGGGATTTTCGCATTACTCCCGTTCCATTTGGAACGGGAGTAGGACGGGAAGCCTAAGACAGCTCACGACGCTTTGAGCATTCACACAGAGGGGCGCAGGGATGCGTGTAAACGCATTCCGGAGCGCCCGTGTGCGAATGCTCAAAGCGTCGTGAGCTGTCTTAGCCGGCAAATGACGGCAAGGGGCGGGGAGACAGCTGAGGAGGCTCCCGCAGCCGGCGCTGGCTGAAAACAGCTGATTGTCAAAGCTGCGCCGGCGGGGGAGGCAAGCCTGCGGCTGTTAGGGAGAGAGAAGCATGCGCAAATGCTTCTCCTCCCGAACGCCTGCAGGCAGTTCGTGCGCGCTCAACGCATGTAGAGCAGTTTAAAGTGCTCTACATTTGGAACGCGCGGAAGACAGCTCCGGACATGCTGGGACGCAAACTCGGCCGCAGCAAAGCGAATGCTGCGCCCGAAGCTGTTTCCCGCGCGTTCCAAACCCCCGTGTGCGAAAACGTCTGATATCTCTGGCTCCTAGATGCCAAATGCTTCTCCTTGCCTCTTCTCATATAGTCATCCATTTCCAAGAAATGAAGTTGCTTTCGCTTTCATCAGGGGCTGAACTTCAGACTCTCCCGTGTGGATTAATTTGTGCTTTGCCCCCCTTAGATTAATTGCTAGTTTAGTTTTGCAGATTTCAGTCTGGCTTCTGTGTTTTTATTCCACTTTTATGGCACAGGTTAGCAAATATTATATTTTGGCTAGAGGTGGAGTAAAATGATTTTAAAAACTATAAAAATGTATGGCAGGGCAGATTTTCTGCTTCAGGGATCGCCTGTAGTTCCATGTGGGTGGTTGTGTTTGCTCACCAGTCACCAGGAACATGCAAAGAGTGACCTTTATCCCATGTTCCAGTGTCACATAATAGCCTGAGAGCATGATAGCATTTACTGTACATTTTAGGGAGAGGAACATCCCATAATGTTGCCTCCACACCCATGGATCAAGCCCCCCGATGACTTGCCTATGCAGGGCAAGGTGGGTGCCTGGATACCCTCTCCACAACCCACCAGGCATTTCCTCCTTCCTCTCGGTGATATTACAGAGCTTTTTGATCCAGCCCTGGCATATCACTGAGAGGAAGGAGGAAAAACCCTGTAGATCATGAAAGGGCTGGAGAGAGGATGGCAGGGAGCATCCAGGCAACCCCCCTGGGTGATGCCATGGTGAAAAGGGGGCACAATCCAGGAGTGGGAAGGCACCCAGCCCGGTCAGATCGAACCCTCCCCTCATCCAGGTGGATCAATCAGCCGCCGTCACCAAACTTGTGATGCAGGTGGTGGTGGCCAATCATGCCAGACAGGGGGCAGGATTTCCGGCTTCCACCAAGGCCGTGGGGGCTGGTACATGCCAGGTACAGGAGGACCATACACATTCTGGCCGGTAAGGGATGCTTGGAGTACACTTCCCTTCCCAGCCAATGTGAATGCTCCTCCTGTACCTGGCATGTACTGGGCTCAGTACACCATCTGCTAGGAAGCCAAGTGCGAAAAGGCCCCAAGTTTTATTCTGGACTGTCTGGGCATTCAAAAGCAACACTGCCAGAGCAGAGGGCAAGTTGGTAGGCCTCCCCAAACTCTGCCGGCTGGGAGGCAGAACAGAAGGAGGGAAAGCTTTGATGCTTCTAATAGACTTTCTCCTAATCTGTCTCTTTTGCCTCTCAATGCCGTATCTCCCCCAGCCCAATACCACTGTGATGGTGACCCCCTGACACACTTCTCCCCCTCCAGCCCTGCCTTGACACAGGATTCAATCCCCAGAAAACAGAACACATAGAGAGAAAAAAACTATGAAACAGTGACCAAATTAAAACAGTAATTTTAAAAACATACACCTCACCCCATAATTATAATTCCCACCACATGACCTATTAAAATATATACTATCCTAGGCCAAACCCTGCCACCAGGTGCAGAGACTCTTTTTCTTTCTTTCTTTCTTTCTTTCTTTCTTTCTTTCTTTCTTTCTTTCTTTCTTTCTTTCTTTCTTTCTTTCTTTTTTTTGGAAGACTGCAGACCCAGGGGGTGTTGGGTGGCTCAGCCTGCTTGCTTGGGCGTAGTCCTGCGAGGACAGAAGTACCCCACTGCCAGAGTCTCTCACAGGCACCGCAGCAGTCCCAGCGCAGATGTTACTTTTGGAACTCCCAGAGCAGCAATCGGACAGGCCTTCAACAGTTGGGCCACAGCCTCTCAAATGGAGTAACTGGAAGCAGTTGTTTATTGATTGCCTCTTTATTTTATTTATGCTCCTAATGCACGAACACAATGGTTATAAATAGGGATGTGCACGAATATTCATAACATGCGGCTACATTCAGACGAATTCAGACATTCATGTACGAATTGAATGTTACAACATGAATACAAATGTTCCAGAACATTCATGCAAATAGCTCGGACATTTGTTAAACTGGGGAGGTGAGAAAGCAGCTGCACCAGTCACATCTGCAACAGATCCAGAGTACATTCAATATGGATCAAAAGTGGATTAAAAGTGGATTCAGGTTGGATTTGACACTTTCAGAGCGGATATGTTATTGAATACATATTGGATACATATTGGATACAAAGGTATTTGTATTTGATATTCATAAAAAATCGTATGAATAGATTCGTACTGAAAGGAATCCTACCACATTCCAAGGGGATCTATTCAGATGAAAACAGATTTGCAAACATTCAACTTGTTACAAATCAAATGCCAAAAAACACATTCGTGCACATCCCTAGTTCCAAATGATTTGATTGTACTTACATTCCAAGCATTCAATTCTCGATAGCCCACCCCACCCACCCCTTTGCTTCCCTCTTAAACAAAACCAGTTAATGTGTGGCCCAGGACAACTCTTCTTCCAGTGTGGCCCAGAGATGCCAAAAGTTTGGACACCCCTGCCCTAGATAAACTGGTGAAGCAAGAAGCAGAAATGAAAGTGAAGGTGGATTCTTATCTGGCCATGAAACAGTAAAGTAATTTATTGTTTCTTTGCAGGGGACAATTTGTTGACAGAGGGAAGTTAGTAAAATAAAGAGCACTTGAAGCCACAGGGAGAGTCTGAAGTTCAGGCCCTGGTGAAAGCAAAAGCAACTTTGTTGTTTGGAAATGGAGGCCTATATAGGGACAGACAAAGACCAAGCCACTGGTATGTGTGACCTCACAAATACCAGTGTTAGCTACACCATTTGTTACCAGCTGCTAAGCGGGTAATGCTATCTAAAAATATCTGTTAGACTTTACTGCTCCACGGTAAAAATCAGAGGCCTTTCGCACGAGGCATTTTTGAACACATCTATGATGCATTGGGATGGAGCATTCACTCCTGTGGGGTGGCCGGATCTGTTCCAGGCCACCCCAAGCATCCCAACATGTCATAGACATGTTCAAAATGTTCAGCACAAAAAAGTGTTCTACACGCATTCCAAGCGACCCAGAACACCCCCAGCTGGCATGGAGACAGGGCAGGGAGACCAGTTGGGTGCCTTCTCTGGGGTCCCACGAGCCGCATTGGGCAGGATCAGGCCCATGCTGGTGGCGTGACCCCCACCCAACATCCCCCAACCCACCCTGGGGTGCGCATGTGCATGACCAGGCCTTACCTGCTTGCTGCCGAGTTGACTCTGGCGTGAGTAAGCCGGCGATGCTCTGCACCTGCACAAGGTGCAGCCCCTCATTGGCCAGCCACCAGCCTGGTTTCAACTGTCCATCTGTGCAGGCACAGGTGATTGGCCAATGAGACAGGTCATATGGAAGCTGCAGTGCCTCTTTCTAGTGGATTCCTCAGTCACCCGCAGTAGCAGTGGATCCCTCTAAGGTAAGAGCAAACTAAAAAGATGCTGTTTTAGGGATGTGCATGAAATTCATCACATTCAAAATTTGCACAAATTCAAATGAATTTATCCATTCACATTTGACTTGGATGTTGGCTACAAACATTGACATTCAAATGCAAAGGGAATGCTTTCATACATTTGTTCAATGTTTCATTATTTTCACAAAGCAGGGCCCTTTCTGCCCTATCTCAGGACAATAGACCGCTGGCTGCAAGCTATTGCAGACCACAGCAGGCCTCACCTGGGACATTCTTTAATCTCGCTCTATGCTACTGCCTTGATGTCGACTTTTGTCAAACAGCTGGTCTTGACAGTTCTGTTGTAGAGACGTGCACAAATATTCATAACATTCAAAATTCATCCACATTCATATGAATTTGACATTTTTATTCAAATGGAGTGCTTTGGAACGTTTTTACTAAGCTTCATTACATTCATGAACCTGGGGAGGTGGCTGAACCAGTCACATTTGGATCCAAAGTGGATTGAGAGTGGATTGAAAGTGGATTTGACATATACAATTTGTACCACATTCGAAGGAGATCTGTTAGAACAAATAGGAATACACACATCTGTGCACATCCTTATTCTGTTGTTTCTATGGATTTGGAGCCTTCTTGCTCTTTTTTTTAATAAAGTTTTAATATTTTTATTGAAGAATCTTTTGCTTTAGAAGTCTTTCTCACCGTTTTGTATTGCTGGTGATTTCCCCATTTTTAAACCCAATAGCCTAGGCCACCAAAAAGCCTCCAAACTGTCTGAGGGGTCAAGGGTCTAGGACTTCTGAGTACTGTTTAAAAGATAAAGCGAGAAGAGGGGAAGTGATGGAGTGGAAAGATCTGAATAAAGTCATACGATGTCATATAATCTCTTCCCACTTTCAGATACTACTGTTTTAATATGGGTGTATGTGTTTGATATTAAATGTTGTTACTCGCCCTAAGTATCTCGTTTTTTTGTTTGTTTGTTTTTGTAACTGGTGACTATGAATTTCCATGGAATAGAGAAGCAGATATTTGTTGAATAATACTTCAACCTTCCATTGTGTAGAATTCTCAGATTAAAAAGAAAAGGTTTAAAGGCAGGATGTATCACAAACTATGGTACTTGCTCGGAGATATTGGATTCCATAATTCTGTTTTCTTCCCTTGATTATATAGTCAGGTGCACCGTTCTAGGAAACAATATGACTTTCTCACTTATTGTTGCAGTCTCTGGGTGGTTATGCCATGTTCCATAGTGTCAAAATAGCCCACCAGCCACCTTCAGTCCCTGATCAAGGCAAGGAATTTACACATATACACATCTGCCATAAAGTGGGATCTTCCATTTATTGAGCTAATAACAGAAGACGAGGAATGAAGGCAAAAGCAGGAGTATATCTAGTAGCTGCAGTGGTATCTGGTTCCCATGGACTTTGCACCACAAACCAAGGCCATGGTGATGTGAGAGTACACATAGCTAAGGTAGTCTCCACAGAAATGTAGGGTCCAGCAGGCAGGTCAGGCCAGAGCAAAGTATGGCTGGGTTTTGGCTCTCACACAAAGTTCTTCTGTGAACCTGAGCTTTCAAATATAACTACTGTTGCCCACTCTTTTTGACCCAGGAGAGCACAAAGCTGTGAGAGACACTCCAGATTTTACACAAAAGATATACATATAAATGAAGACCGAAACACAAAAGCTCTGCTTTTGTCTGCATTGAAAATTGGCTTCCCACACTTTCAGAGGAGTCAATTAGAAAAAAAAAAACCACATTAAAAAAAACTTGTTTAGACAACTCTCGCTCCTGTTTTTGTTGCTAACATGCTTTAATTTTGCTTTGGGAATGGTAGAATCTCAGTTTATGGTGCCTGCCAGCCTGCCTGGCTGCCACCACCTCGCCCACATGCCATCTCGGATGCTGATGCCACCTTGCCCACCTGTCATTTCAGATGCTGGTGCCACCTTGCCCAACCAGCCTTTTGGGCTGTGCTGCTGCCGCTGGCTCACTCACGTGGTTGCATGCCCGCCTGCCCTGCTGCCCACTATTTTGGATGCTGCTGTCTCGCCCAGCCAGCCTTTCAGGTTACACTGCTGCCACCACCTCACTCGCCTGGCTACTTGCCCACCTGCTTGGCTGCCCACCATTTCAGGCTGCACCGTTGCCTTGCTCACCCACCTGCTCGCCCGCCCACTCGGCTACCCACCATTTTGGCCACCACTACAGCACTCCTGGGGCATGGAGAGGAATGCTAGGTGGTGAGCAAGCCATACCCGACCGCCCTTCTTTTCAGCCGCCACCACCACGCTCCACTTTTTAAAGTGGAATTAACAACAACAACAACAAAATGGGAACGGGCATAATGCGCATTTGGATCCATTTTAGTTAATTCCGTTTTTAAAAACTCAAGTGGGATCACAGCCTATGAGAGTTGTGAAAGAAGGTTAATTCTGAGAAAGTTATAGTGTTGATGTATGCAAAACATAAAGAAATGGTGCTCAAGACTAGGCAAAGAATATACCCCAAACCAATTGAAATGTATGATAAAACAAAATCTCTTGCCTAAAAGTCGGCATGGATGTGACAAATCTGGAATCTCATAGGTACCTATGTTTTTGGAATGTGAATATATTAAACAGCTTTGGGTGAAAATGGATCATGAGATGGATACATTACTTAACAATACAGTAAGAATGATACCAGGAAGATGTTTTCCACATATTACAGATATAATGGAGATAAGTAAAAGTTAAGTGTGACCACAACTCAGATTATAAACTATAGCGAAGTTAACAATGCTCAAAATTAGAAGGATAAAGAAAGCTACTCTCCAAATCATTAGTATTAGAATTGACAAGAAGTTGAAGTAGTAGATTATATTAAAAGAAACAAACAAAACATTAGGGCAAAAGTAATTTCCAGGAAAATGGGACCAACACAAAAAAACAGAAAAGGAAAAGGAAAGGAAAACACAGGCTGTATAAAGTGTTTTGCTTGATCTGTTGTAGCTTTTTTGGCTCTTTAGCTTTGGCAATAACATTCTCAGCATCTTTCATGACATCATTCAGGAAGTTCTTCAGCGTGAAGTGGGTGCATACAAAAGAATTCGCTCCACCAAACAGGGATCCCAGGATAGGTACCATTTTAGTAACATGCTCTACTGTTTTCAATGATATCCAAGCTACTGATCTTTTCAATAACTCGATAGCTACTTCTACTGTGATTTCACGGCCAGTTGGGCTGCTTTGTATCACAGATCTGAGTTCATCAACAGACTTACCAAAACGATTTGCAAGTATACAAAGAGACTTTTCATCCAAACCAAAAACCCTGCGGATATGATTCATTCCATCTACCACACTGTAAATGTCACAGGTAAGAGAGAACCCTGGTATAGGAACCAAACCAAATGCACCAGCATAAAGGGATGTCTTCCATATGAAATCCTCCATAGCTTTCTTCTTCTCTCTTAGGCCTTCTTCTGTTAAAAGTGGCAGAAACATAACTAAAGCTTCTTTCTTGAGGTCACCCTGTTCTTTTTTAATAGTCTCTATCAGCAGAGGAAAATCATACTTGCCCAACTCACTTCTGGATATTAGAAAAACCTTTGGGAATACTTCTCCTGCCTTTATCAGGTTTTCTTCACAATATTTCCTTATTTTATCAAGAGTTTCCTTCTCCTTGAAGTTCTTCTTCCGTCGTTCACTGTCTAAGCTTTGATCCACTTTGGTGCGCACATAGTAGAACCTCTTCTTCCTCTTTTTAATTTCTTGGGCCAGTTTGGCATCATTCTCCGTGAAGCGATCTGAGGCCGCAATGATGAAGAAATCGTATCTGTCAAAATTGACCTGCTTTAGATAATTATTCGCCTCAAACCTTTCTGTTCCAATTCCTGGTAGGTCCCATATGGTTAAGCCTGGGAACGGAGGATAGCGATATGGGGTGGGCACGATTGTTGTTTCAGTTACCCCCGTCTTAGCTGAATGTTCATCATCATCACCCATACCCCGCAGGGCGTTGGCAAGAGAAGATTTCCCAGCACCTGATACACCTGTTATTGCAATATCAACTCTGACATTTTTTAATAGGTCCATTTCCCGTTGAACTTCAGATGATACTCTTTCAAGATCTTTTCCATCCACTTCAGCCTTAATTTTTCTTGCCATTTCTTCTGCACTGGCAGCATATGTGTTTTTCAAAAAGTGAAACTTCAGGGTTTGTTTTAGGTATGAGTATCTGAGAAAGAGAAAAATCTTGTAAGTAATAATCAGCATGGTTTCTCTCTCTATCCCCATCATGCCAACTTCACCAGTCTTTATCGATGGTATCTCCATCCTCTGCTGTAGAATTGTCCAACTAGAGAGGGCTTCCCTCAACACCCTAGGAGATGCCCCAAGTCACCAGCTTTGGCAGAGCTGTGTTGTCCTTGTTCTTGGGACATTCTCTAGATGTGAATTGTGTCCCAGGTGATAAGCCCAGGCTATTCCTATTCACCTGCTGAATCGCAACAAGCCCATCCCAGAATCTTACCTCAACCATCACATCCCATATTCTTCAATCCCACTGCCCTCCTTTCCTGCTCTTTGCATCCCTTCCTCACACACCCCACAGAAGACCCAGATTTTCTTCTTCCATTAGAAGTCAAAGAACCTTACAGATCCCAGGTGGTGGCTTGTCCAAGACATCAAAACATAACATAGCATCCCCAAGACTTTTGAAGCTAGGAAGGAAGAGCATACTGTCTTGAGGGCTAGGGGGAGAAGACAGTGGAATTCCCAAGTGGCTTCATCCTGTTCTCAAGCTAAAAGCTATTAGATTGCACAATGACCTTTTCTTGTTTAGAACAGAATCCATTTAATTGTATGTAAATGTACATTGAATTGCACTTTATTAACAGATCCTATCTTTTGTTTGTGCTTCCACACACCAGCCAGGATCAGAATTCAGAGAGTTTTAACAGAACCAATTGCATCACCTGGAAAACTTGTGGTATAAAGTCACATTTTCTCAAGACAACCCTCCCTTGCTCCCAAACAAGACAAAGCAGTAATTGTAACAAGGACTACCTCAAGCCAGATTTTGGGAGCCTTGTGTCCTAATGCAATGGAATCTGTTCCCTTGTGGAAATAAAAACTGTTGTAGATTGTTTGATTCCAAGATCCTTTCAAAAAGATTTCAATATTAAAGACAAATTAGCAACACTCCCTGCACAACAGAGGAAAGTAGTAAAGTAAAGCAAGGCAATCTAGCTTACCGATACCCCCAGCCAAGGAATCTTCTGCGTTGCTGTGACATTGTCAGATAGAGAATTAACCTTCCAGCAGGACAGTTTTCTTGCAGAACTGTTGTAAATGGCTGCCTGTATAATCTACCTGAAAGAGAAAAGGAAGTTTGTCCTTGTATAAATTCCACCTGGACCTTTCCAGCCCCACCCCCAGCACCGCCCCTGTGTGTTCTCTCAAGGAGATGGAATGGGAGCGGCCTTCCTAAACTTAGTTGTTGCCATAATCACGTCCTTGCTATCCCTGCTGAATGACGGCAAAATCTTAGGGGAAGCCCCCTTCCTTCCACAATGGCCCACAGGCACTTCTAGGCTTTTGGATGGTGAAATACCCAAAACTACACGAGGGCCGCCCTCTTCCTTCCATTTGTGTAGCTGCTATTATTATTGACAGAAACATAACAATATGACACAACACAAAACACACCTGGTTTGATATTTCATAATGTATCGGGTTCTCACCAAGATCCTAAGATCACATTATGTATTTGGTGGATAATACATTATTATTATTGTGTAAAAACTGCAGTTACACACAGTAAAAGAGATTTCTATGCTGGATTTTGTATTATATCACTAGTCGGGCAGTTAGTAGTAGTAGTAGTAGTAGTAGTAGTAGTAGTAGTAGTAGTAGTAGTAGTAGTAGACAACACACAACCACCAGATCACTAGATAGAGTTGGTCTTCATCGCTCATTGTCCTTTTTTTAACATTTTATTCACATTTTCACATACATTAAACATAAATTAACACATAAATACAAACCAAGAATACAAACCAGTCAATACTATTTACATTAATATACCATTCTTGTGATCAATATATTCTGGTGTTTATTTACATATTATTATATCCACCCACCCTTCCCTCCCCCCCTTGGATAGATGGTACC
>MTQE01003491.1:8243048-8266592 GCA_014337955.1 Aspidoscelis marmoratus
CTTGGATAGATGGTACCATTATATCTATTTTCTCATTGTCTTAAGACCAAGTTCATAACGTTCAATAATTCATGCCCCCCCCCCACCTGAATTGTTGAATATATATTATCAATATAAACCAGGGTTTCCCAAACTATGGGTCGGGACCCACTGGTGGGTCGTGAGCGAATATTGAGTGAACCCTGCCAGTAGAATTAAGTAATAAAAAAATTGTATTAAAACTTTGTTATTTGAAAAGTCCTTTATTCATATTGGTAACGGTTAAATTTCCTAGAGGTGGGTCCCGAGTTGGTAAACTTATATTAGATGGGTTGTAGCCCAGACAACTTTGGCAACCACTGATTTAAACCATTTGCCCATCCAGATATCCCTATTGTCTTTAACTACGCTCTCGTTACTATCTAAATAATCAGTAATCATTTGATCTGATAAATAATGCTGCCAGTTGTCAATCTGCCATTTACTTTTATCTTTCCATCCCAAGACTATAACAGCCTGAACTGCCATAATCATCTGTTGGAATAGATATTTGTCTGTACTTGTATTTGTCTGTACTTGCTATGATCCCCTTTGCTCTGTCATCAGATCTGTCTCCTTGCCCCCCCTTGCTGTGATCCCCTTTGCTCTGTCATCAGATCTGTCTCCTTCCCCACCCTTGCTGCGATCCCCTTTGACAGCAGCAGGAAGGTATGACCAAGCTGTTCAAGGCTGAAAATGGCTTGCATTTGGTTGCCTTCCTGATGCAGATTGTCATGGAAAAGTGACTCGACCCAAGAAGGAAGATTTGTCAGCGTTCAATATTTATTAAGAAACCTTTACAAGCAATTCAGCATGAGTAATATTTTCCTGAGTGTGATTTATGATTTTCACAGAAATAGAAGATCCCAAATATGCTTAATTTTAAGGACAGGTCAAGCTATTTCCCAGGATCCTTCTGACCATGATTTCTCTGACAGGATTAAAATGCTAAGGTGTAACCGTGGCCTAACATGTACTAGCACTCACACTTTAGAATGCTAGTACAGATTACACAAACGCCCATGCACCCAGAGACTTACCTGTGTCCGGGCACATATCTGATCATTGGCATGGTCCTGCCATCTTGATTGTAGAGCCCGGTGTGACTGCACATGCACAGCACCATGAAGATGGTGATGCTTTATACCTGCACAGTCGCGTTTGGGGTCATCTGAAGTGCCAGCACTGAGGTACCACCAGAAACTGGGGATTTTTGGTAAGGGAAAGCCTTGCTTGGCCATATTTCTACCGTTATGAAGAAGAAGACAAAGGAAGTTTTGTCCTTGTGTAAATTTCACCTTGACTTTCCCTGCCCCACCTCCAGCACTGATCCTTCAGGCTGCCTCCAGACAGGGAATGTAAAAAGCAAAATCCTGTCTAGAACCTATGGTTGTTGGATGGCTGGACAAAATCTCAGTGTAAGCCCTGCCCCTTACCTGTCTGGGCACTTACTTCCACAGTGGCCCACAGGCACTTCCAGCTGTTTTGATGGTGTGAAATACCCAAAAGTACACAAGAACCACTCTCTCTTCCACTTATGTAGATGCTGTTGTTGTTGTTGTCTTGACAAAATGCCAATATCCATGAGCAAAAAAAATAAAAAATAAGAGCATTTCTAAAACATACAACACTGGAAACTTGGAAAACAATGGGAAAGACTGCCTCAGAGGTGAATGGCATTTGGGGGGGGTATCCAGACTGGGGGGTACTGCACATTCTGATGCATAGTCAGTGTGTGGGCATCACACCTGACACCCAATACTTTGTAGTGGCTGTGCATTATGCTACAGCTACTGCAGATTTAGCTGCTGCGGATCAGCACTCGTTCTGCAGTATCAGGTGAATTCAAAGTTTCCAACAAGAGTTGAGCTGCAGGCTGCCTTTTAGCTGCCTGATCCCACGTGATGCGCGTCTCACCGCACGCGCCATGGAAGTCCCACAGATGCTGAGGAGGAAGCTGCAGATCTCCGTTTTGAGTGGGGACAACGCATTGTGACTTCACAGGTGGGGAAGCTGCAAATTTTTATCCACTAGGCTGGAAGAGACCATAATCTGAGAAGAGCTGACTGACTGAAGTTTATCAGTTCCTTTGACCCTGGGCCTGTTCACACTTAACTTCCAGGCAGAAAAATGTGGAGCTGGATTCCTATCTCATAAAACAATACAGTAACTTAGTTATTACTTTGCAAAGTGCTGACAGAAGGAACTTTAGCAACACCAAGAGACCAAAACACAATGAAGGCACAAGGGAGAGTCTGAAGTTCAGCCCTGATGATAGCGAAAGCAACTTTGTTTCTTGGAAATGGATGTCTGTATAGGAACATTCAAGGACCTAGATCTTGTATCTCTGAGCGGCAGCTTTGGTCAAGGGTGTGAGTTACACTTGACAGGTGCAAAGCCACACAGCAAGAGCAACAGATGACCAAACATCCTGCAAAAGTCACCTTTCCTTGAAGGTCCTTGGCAAAAAGCCAAGCCCTCTCAACAGTATTTATGTCCCTTGCCTGAAATCCACAGCTGATAGCCTCCTCCTCAAAATGTGGTCGTGACCCATTCCCTTGGAGCTTGCATGCATTTCTTAACCCAGACCAGGGGGCTGTCTGCACTTGGGTTTATTCTGTCAAATATTAAACTGGATAAATGGAGTCAGAAATGAAGGCTTTGTCTCCATGCATGTTTGGGAGGGGTTGTCCCCATGCACCTTTTTATTTGGCCCAATTTTCTTGGACCAGATCGCCCAAACCAGGACCAAACTTGTTCCTGGGGACAAAAAGTCTGGGCATGGTTTGGGTGATTTGGTCCAAGCCAAACCTGAGCATGGGGACGGTCCAGAACTGCATTTTACTCCCTTTTCCAGGAAAGCAACCTTATTGCCTCCCTGGAAAAGAGAGAAAACTCAAACCTTTGGACCCCCTGTTCATGATCTTGGCTGACAGGAAAGAGGCTTGAGTTTACTTCAGGAGATCTGTATGTGTACACGTGTACTCATTACATACGTATCCATACACATCTTATTCATATCCGTACGCATCTGTATGGATACCTATGGGATGAAAACAGGATGCATATGGGATAAAAATGGGATGCGTAGGGGTGCATATGGCCACATTCAAATGTTGATCATGACATTTGTATCTTCATTGGATATTCGTATCTGAATTGAATTCGTATTTGAATTGAATATTCATATGAATAGATTCTATTGTATTCAATTCGACTCAAGTTTACATTACATTAAACATTTGAATCCATTCAAATCTTTGGATATTCAGTTCAAATCAATTCAAATCCCAAAAATTGTAATTGTCAACACCCCTAGTGTAGACCAATGCAGCATATAGTCTGTAAATATTCTGTCATTCTGTTTTTTGGAACAAGAGAAGTTTGTCTGGATTTCTCTTGGCTGCAACCTGACAGAGGGTATTGACTAATGTTCTGTTACAGTCCATGTTCAGCTATCTAAACCTTGACATATTCTGGAATGTATCCCACAGGTCACAGCAGGCCCCAGGTGAGACCTGCCAGAATCTGCATTAACATGTGGACAACAAACCCCTGTTCTGAGATAAATTCCAAAATATGGCCAAGTGCGAATCCTCCCCTGAACAGCCTGCAGTTTTAGAAAAACTGTCCCCCACTGACTCAGACTTTAAGGGAACCTTTCATAACACAGCTTTTCATCTTAGATACCTTGTATACTCCCCAACAGTCCAAAAGGACATGTCTCACTCTGGTTTTTCTGACAGCTTCAGGCTTCCCCTTCTGTAACTGGGGAAAGAGGGCACCAGGTGGACTGGAGAAGGGGATGCGGTTTGAAAAGTGCCTCACCTAAGCTTCCTCCACATAGCACTTAAGCACTTTATTGGGACAATCTAGAATTAAGCATGGATAATCCAGCATAAAATGCCTCTGGGTGTGCTTTTCTTTAGATTATCCAAATAATGTGGCAAAGCTATAACCTTATTCCTTTATGTTGGTGACTTGGGATGTGGAAAATTTATATTTGTATTAGCAAATTCAATCAAATATTTCAAATTTGCAGACATTCACATCAAATTTGGTTTTTCCAATGAAAATTTGATCGAAACAAAGTAGCTGCAGAAATTAATGATTTGACTGAACATTCATATTTAATTGTGTTCTTGGACTTTTTCAGTAGGACCCAATTCAAAACGGGAAAGACCTTTTTGACTTGCAAAGGGATCTTCATACCTAGAAAAGAGTTCCAAGGAACATGGGCCACTCAGTTCTGGCTGAAGTGGTGGTTTGGGGCATCTCATATGAAGAACATTCCTCACTGGGCCTTGAGAGAAGCCCTGTCTAGCTGTCTAGCTCATGCAGGAGAGGCAGGAGACACCCTGGAGAGAAGATGGTGGGGTGTGGAGTTGGGGTGATGGGGATAAGGAAATAAAATATGCTGAATATCACTTACAGGTGTTTTTGTTCTTGCCCAGATTCCCAGACCTAATGCCAACTATGAATTCTACCATCACAGAAGACACAGATGCTGCCAGTCCAGGCAAAATCGTAAGAGAAAACCTTGGCACAGCTAAGGCTGAGGTGGATAGAGGGAAAGTCCTGAAAGTGTTTCAGCTTTCTGTATGGTGCAATCACAGTGTGTCTCTCCAGAAGCCACTGAAAAAGTTGAATTGTCCCAGCAAGGGAAGGCATGGCCTTAATCTCTTTTCCCTCTACCTTTTAAGCTTCAACGTGTAGTAACCACCACTAGCACTCTGAGAATTTCCAACAACGTTCTTCCTGGTGCCCATTTGTGTGGGGTCTGAAGTTGATTTTCCACACCTGGAGATTTGATCCAAGGAAGCCAGTTTGCCTGCTTAGCTTAAATTCTTGTTAAAGACAGAAGGTGAGGTGGTGAAAGAAAATATGCTGGAGCTCAACTGCAGCGCCTCTTCTTTTTTTTAATCAGAGTAACAAAAGCAGGGGGTGAGGACCACAACTGATATTGTATTTTTAAAAGCTATGCTAAGGAATGTCCTTGCTGCAGTTCAGACCTTGGTGTCTGAAAAAGGTATTTAATGACTTCAGTAAGAACTTAAGGAGATGATAAACTGCAACCCCAGGCACCAGAATTCTTGAGAGAAGAAATAACAAGACTTTCTTTGGTCCAACTAAAGAAGAAGAAAAAGAGAAAATTCAAAAGATGTCATTTGGTGGAGGGAGAATGTATGACACAGTTTTGCTTGTATTTTATTGTTATTATTGTTGTAATATGTCATCATCATCATGGCTTGGCTTCGCGAATGAAAATTTTAAAAAGTGATGAACATGACAGAAGATACAACATCTCTCCTTTGTCAGATATGATGGTGGGATGCTGCTAAAGTAGGAAACAATTTAGTCTGCCCTTCTGAGCTCTCCTTATTCTGTCAAGCTCTTTGACTTTAAGAAGAAAAACCTCAAGATATCACCATTTGCCTCTCCCTTACACCTCTTGACAAAGTCCATCACCTTTTCCTTTCATTCCATCTTCTCTACCACCCTTCCCCTTTTAAACATTCCTCAGGACTTCATACACCCTTGACCCCATATCATCTCAGACCACTGACCCAGAAGGCATCAAGGTATACCCCATTGAAGGAACATGATGGCAAATAAAGAAGAAAATTGGAATCTTCAGAGGAAGAACTCTTCCTCTTAGCAAAAAATGTAAATCTGATCCAGTTTGGAAACAAGAACCACAGTTTGAAGTAAAGCCATTTATTGTAACTTAATAGTGGATGTAGGAACTTTGAAAGTAAATTATGAGATTATATGATTTTTTAGAATGCATCTTATAAGCAAGGAAGTATGCCTAATAGAGGAAAAGCAAACTTGAGCAAGACATTAAAAATCAATGAACAATAATGAAGGATAGCAATAAGTAAACTACCTTTGGCTGAGGAAACACCTTCCCCTCCTCCATATTTAGGCATTGTCATTGTTTTTACTTTGTTCATTTTATACACTGAATTTCATTACTGAGATATTTGGGTACAAGCATGATAAAGATGAAAATAATTAAAAGAAATACAAGAAAAGCCAAACCAATTGTCAATAAAGCAAGTTTTTAAGAAAAAAGGCTTGCATCTTTGAACACGCAGATTTTCCCTTGTATGCCACTGCAAATACAGGAGATACATTTGTAATGGCTAGCAATGGCAGAGGAGAGGAAGTTATTTAAAAAACACAAGCCTCATTTTACGAGAGATACATTTACAGCAACAATATCAGAGAAGAAACAATTGCAGAGGGGAGTGAAAGTTTTAAAAATCACAAGCCTCCATTTACAAGAGATACATTTGCAGCATGAGCCACTCTGCTGTCTTCCTGGTAACCTGCATGGAGGGAGGGAGCGTCCGATTTGAAAGGGAGAGTGATTGCTTTGTGGTTGTTCTGTGCTTGTTCTTTTGCTGAGCTGATTCTGAGTAGGGCAGACTTACAGGGGGTGGACAAGGGGCAGAGATGAAAATATCCTGTTTCTCTGTACTGGGGATTTGTGAAGTTTTAGTGGGAACTGCAGTATTCAAATTCAGCCTGTGTTATCTTCAAGCAAATGGGGACACCCAGAATGTGCACTCAGTCCTGAATCCAGATTAAAATAGTCCAATCCAGATTTAAAAAGTCAGGTGGGAATGCAGCCAAAGCAAGAAAGAGACTTTATGTGAGAGAGATGAGTGATCAGTCTGATAAAGAAAGGGAGATGGAAGTTGAGAATATACGTTGTTTATACATTGAGAAAGATACAACAGCCTTTAACTGTGAGTATGATGCACTTCACAACAAGCATTTTGGTCCTTCACTTGGACCCCTTTGGCTCGGCAGCTTTGTCAAGAACATTCTCAGCATCTTTCATGACCTTCTTCAGGAAATCCTTCAGCATGAAGTAGGTGCATGCAAAAGAATTTGCTCCACCAAAGAGGGACCCCAGGACAGGCACAAAATTCAGTGCTAGCTCCACTGCAGTCAGTGATCCCCAGACCATGGATCTTTTCAATAGCTCGATTACCATTTCTTTTGTGATTTCACCACCACTTGGGACATTTTCTATTGCAGATTTCAGCTCACTGACTGATTTACCCATACGACTTGCAAGTATATTGAGAGACATATCATCCAAGCCAAAAGCCTTGCAGATTTGATTCATTGCTCTCAATAGGATGGCAATATCACAAGCAAGAGACACCCCTGGTATAGGACTCAATCCCACCGAGCCAGAAAGAAGGGCTTTTTTCATGATATAGCTCTCCATAGCCTCCTTCTTGTTCTTCAGGCCATCTTTTGTAAAAATTGGTAGAACCATGAATAAAGCATCTCTCTTGATGGTGTCCTGTTCCTTTGCAAAAGTCTCTGTCAGCAGAGGGAAATCATACTTTTCTTGCTCCCAGTTGGATATCAGAAACACCCTTGGAGATATTTCTCCTGCCTCTTTCAAGTTCTTTACACAGTATTTCCTCATTTGTTTCAGGATTTCTTCCTCATTGAAGTTTTTCTTCCGTCGCTCACCATTTATGCTGACGTCCACTTTAGTTCGCACGTAATAGAACTTCCTCTTCCTCTTCTTAATTTCTTGGGCCAGCTTGGTGTCATTGACAGTGAAGCGATCTGAAGCCACAATGATGAAAAAATCATATCTGTCAAAACTGACCTGGTTTAGATACTGATCTGCCTTAAAGTTTGGTGTTCCAATTCCTGGTAAGTCCCATATGGTGAAGTTTGGAAAGTTAGGATACGGATATGGTGTTGGCATCATTGTTGTTTCTTGTACCCCTGTCTTAGCTGAAAGTTCATCATCATCAGACAAATACCGCAGGGCATTGGCAAGAGATGATTTCCCACCACCTGATACTCCTGTAATGGCAATGTTGACCTTCATATTTTCTAATAAATCCATCTCCCGCTTAATTTCAGGTTGAGTTTTTCTATCCACCATAGCGTTAATTTCAGCAAAGACTTGTCTTACTATGTCTTCTCTAATGGCCGCATCTGTGACTTCTGAATTTCTAGAATTCATGGTTTGTATTACTGCTGTCAACCTAGGAGAGAAATCATAATGTAAGGGCGTCTTCCCATACAAGATTAAATGCAAATCCAGTCTGTTTTCAGGATTGTCTGATCCCATTTAATTTTTTATTCCTGGACTTTATGAGAATTATGCTGCTAAAATTCACGGGGAAAAAGTGCTTAGAAAAACTGTTCTCAGTCCCGTTTTGGCGCCCAGTCCAAGGTTTTTTCCCCTACTGGACTATTCCAGGAGGAGATTTGCCTTTTGGGGCTGTCCCCCCATAGCCTTCTGACCCATGGGTGCAATTTAACATCTGGGAAGGTTTGCCTCCTTCCCTTCACATCTCTGCAATGGTAGATCCCTGGAGATCAAAAAAAGGCCTGGGTTTTTTAACACAGATTTCCTCTTTCTGTGAATGCCACTGTAACTACAAGAGTTACATTACATTGTAGCAACTAACAATAACAGAGGGAAACTAGCCCACAGGGGTCCTGAGCAGCTCATTCCAAGCAAACAAGAAGGAAGGGAATCCCCTCTTCTCTCTTTGAACTTGTGCAGGAACCCACAGCCTCTATTCTCCTCCCACCCCTTGCTGATTTGAAAGGGAGAGATTGTTTTATGCTGAATGTTCTTTTGCTCAGCTGCTTCTGTGCAAAGCTGCTGCCTTCCTGGTAACGTGCATGGAAGGAGCATCTGATTTGAAAGGCAGAGTGATTGCTTTGCCCTGTGTCTGTTCTCTCAGCTGATTCTGAACGGGACAGGCTTACAGGTTTTGGACAAGGGGTAGAGATGGAAAGATCCTGTTTCTCCATGCTGGGGATTTGAGAGGTTTGAATGGGAACTGCAGTATTCAAATTCAGCCCATGTTATCATCAAGCAAATGGGTACGGCCAGAATGGACACTTGAATTCGGATTAAAATAGTCCAGTCCAGATTAAAATAGTCAAGTGGGAACACAGCCTAAGTGATTATCAGAATCATTTAGCACCACTCCCACACTTGCTTCTCTCCAGAGTATCTCCTACTTCTGCTGCATGAATGCCCAGATAAACAGGACTTTTTGCAAAACCCAAAGGATTTCTTTCTGCCCATGAGATGCCCCAGACAAACAGCTCCTCCAGAGTTGTTGTCCTTGTTCCTGGGAAATTTTCAGTGTGTGAGAAACAGCATAAGATCACATGAGACTTCCCGTGATTCCTGGGAAACCAAGAGCCGCATCCCGATTGCAAGCTTATATCGAATTCAGTACGGTTTCAATCCTCACAGACCCCATGTCAGTTTGGCTTAACACACTTTCCGCGTGTTAAATCGCTCCAAAGCGTTGTAAATGTTAACCCTCATTTCAACAGGTCTCACTCCGGTTCATGCGCTTGAAACGTTTTACATTTTTTACTGTGGGGACCCTTCCGTGTTAAGGGATGAGAATGCATGTTTAGGGTTTCCCTACCCCAATAGCTTGCTTCCAAAGTCAGTGATGTCAGTGTAAAAATCCAACCTTCACTGCAGCCGCTACACTGTAGCGATCAAAACCACTTCACACCTGATAACAATGTTGTAATTTTGCGCAATTCTAAATGTTCTGACCTTTAGAAAGGGAAAGGGAGGGAGGAAAGCAGCTGAAGTTCTGTGTGAATGTTTAAAGCAAGGGGGCTTGAGTTGCTGTTTTTGTGTGCCCTGGGCAATGGGGAGAATCGCTGGCTGACTGCTGCCATTTTTCCTCCATCCAGGCAAGCAGCAGCCACCCAGCTAGGCTCCGTGAAGGGGTCCCTTATGGGTGGCGCATCCATGCCAGGAGGAAGAGGGCAGGGCAGCCCCGAAAAGCGGCTTTTAAAAAGTAGCCACTTAAGTCCCCCCTTGAGTCACGTACGCCACGTACGATCCTCAAAATCCGGACCCATTGCAATTAAGTTAAAAGTAATGGGAACAGGCAAATTCACGTTTGCATCCGGTTCTATTATTTCGGTTTAGGGAAAGCGAAATAAGCTTGTAATGGGGATGCGGCCCAAGTGTGAATTCTCAGTGTTTCAAATATCTGCAGTTTTCTGTAACTGTGGTAGGATCTGGTACCTATCCTCTGTGGATATGGGGGTCCAACTGTATTGTATGTATTCCAGATGTTCTCTCTTGTTATTTTGATTTGCTCATCTATGTACAGTTGCAATGATTATTATTGTTGAGTTTACTAAATAAAGTTTATAAGAATAAAAAAGAAACTTGGGTGTAACCTTGCCTTGAAAAATCTTTAATATGGGAATAAGTAGCTGTCCATCTTTAGCATTAAAAAAAAATAGAACAACCCCTCCTGCATCTTCTGGCTACAATGAGATGTTGCAACTTGGACGAGGTTATGATAACTTTTTGAGATAAGGGACATAAATACCATTGTGTGGTTTTCTGAGGGTCTAACAAGGAAAGGGGCCATTGGGGAATGTTTGCTGTCGTCCAGCTAACACCCCTGGCCAAAACAGCTGCTAAAAGATACCAGATTGTCTTTGTCTGTTCCTATACAAGCGGTCATTACCAAGAACAAAGTTGCTTTTGCTTTCATCCAAAGCTGAACTTTATTTACACTCCCTCTTGTGGCTTAATCATCCTCTTTGCATTGCTGCAACACCTTGCCCAGGAAGGGTATATTAACCCCAGGTGGTAATTGTTTGCTGGAACCAGGCAGGCCTCTTGAGGATGGGGTGCACCATTGTCTCTTGAGGAGCAAGCAGGACCAACTCATCTCTCAAAGATGCAATCGCCATTCCCTGTGCCACCCAGTCGTAACCTGCCGGCTAAATTTAATAAGCCAAGAAGGGAAGGACCCAGGAGCCTGTCAGCCTAATCCCAATAAACGGTTTGCCTACAATAACTGAACCTGATCCAAAATAACTGGACTGGACAGTTCTCTCGACACTTCCAGGCTTACTTATATTCCTAAATATACAAACACAAAAGTTACAAATGATTTCACTGTAATTGCATCCCATATATTCAGTTCTCATTGCTCCACCCATCCCTTTTCTTCCTTCTTAATCAAAACCATTTACCATAAAAAGAGAAAAAGTCTTCCAGTTCTTTTTGCCAACTCAAGCTCCCTTGTGATTGTTTCACATAATTTATCACTATTTCACCTATTTCCTTTTCTTGCAAGTTTCATTGCATCATAGGAGCATTTTCTCCTAATGCTATGAAATCTATTCCCATGGGGAAATAAGAGCTGTTGTAAATTGTTTGATCACAGATCCTTTCAAAATGCTTTCAGTACTAATTACCAAGCAAGGGTCCCTGCATTGCAACAAAGAACATTAGTCAAGTAAGCCAAGTCAGTTTATCTTACCAATGATGCCCACCAAGGATTTCTAAGGAGCTGAAGTGATAACCTGCCAGCTGAACTGTCCTCCTCTCTTCAGTTTCTGGCTGCTACCTACAATTTATATCTACCCTGAGAAAATGAAAGAGAAAGAAAGTTTGGTGCCAAAATACCAATGGAGCCACAGGGGAGAGCCTGAAGTTCTGTCCCTGATAAAAATAGAAGCAACTCGATGCCTTTATTTTTATCTGGCATCTATGAGATGTTACTTAGGGTGGAATGTTATCATAAAAACTTGCCTCTTCTTGATGGTGGACAACAGCAACACTGGGGGTACATGAAGCCAGAGGGGAGGCAGTAAGTGATACCATGTGTTGCAAGTTTGGTTTAAGGAGTTTCAGATGCAGAAAGCCAATACTCTAAGTGTGTTTCCATACTGGCTGCGGAAGCTCCATTAAGAACACATTAGACACACATAGAAGGCACTTACCTTTGACGCTTCCACATTGCATACCTCTTTTGTGACCCTTTGCGGAGGCTGCTTCCGCATTTTGGCGCACAAGATGCATCTTATAAACGAGTCTTACTGCCAAAATCCGGATTAAAATGAAGACCTGAAAAAATCAGGTCTTCAATCCGTCACTTCGCCTGGATGTGTGCAGAAGCAGGACGCTTCCACACGTGGCCAGGCAAAGGGACGGATGTCCCTCCGGACGCCATGTTTGCAGGGGCAGAAGTAGGACTGCCTGTTTCTGGACCCCCTCCCCTGCATGCCGGGTGCTGCCGGAAACACACAATGACTGGCAGCTCACCGCTCTAGTCCCGCAGCTCCGGGGGCGGCGCTGGTGGCACGGGAGCAAGAGGACTTTTGGAATGGGTGCTGATGCATCCGCAAAGCACCCATTCCATCCGTTCTCCTGAATCCATCCTCTCCACGTGTGTGTGGACTTGTGGGGGTCCCTTGGATCCATCACTATTTGTGACAGATCTTCGGGAGGACGGATCGCTGAAAAACAGATCTTTTTGGATCTGTTTTTCGGCAGCAAATGCGGAAACACCCTAAGGGAGCATTCCCATTCATGGTGTAAAGAACTTTGAAAACGTTTTTGGAGTGACTGCTCCCAAAAGATCAAAGGAATCCTCAGTTTCGGTGGATTAAAATTCCCGAAATGCTGATTATCTATATTTGAATAAAAAGAAGTATTGCTGCTGGATATAGAAATGATCCTCGCTAGGGATGGACACAAATATTCGTTACATTTATTATTTGGATTAATTTGGACAAATTTGGACACAAATCAAAGAGTTATGGCATTCATTCATTTAACATTTGTACGAATCTGAATGTTTCGGAACTTTCGTACAAATAGTTTGTACATTTGTTAAACTGGGGATGTGTATCTATACGTATGCATTCCTATAGGATACATATCCACTATATATGCATTTGTATAGGATCCATATGCACTATTCATATCCAGGAAACATATGCATTTATATCAGATATTCATGCAAACTTGTACGAATACACTTGTATCGAATAGAATCCTAATGCATTCAAAGGGGATCCATTCAAAGAAATACAAATTTTCTAACATTCGATTCATTACAAATTGAATGCCAAAAAAAAAAAAAAACCATTTGTGCACATCTCTAATCCTTCCTATTTAGGAATGGAAATGCAAGCTTTTTTTTTTCCAGTTGGGAACCATGCTTTAGGGGTGTTTTCCTGAGTTTCCCTGAAGCACTAAGAAAGCGTGATTACAGGCTAAGGAAATTCAGCCCTGCATTCCAGGCAGTTTCATCTACAGTGACTTGCTTCTAGCCTCCAGTAAAAGTCAGATAGGTAAGCCAGGAAAGGCCCATAGCAGAGGAGGGGAGAGAGGGTCCCCCCTGAATATTTTTAACCCATTTACAAAAAAGTGAGATATTACTCATTTACCCCCAAATTTGTGACAGCTCTATGTATATGGAACTGGCTACAGGCCTTCAGCCAGGGATCTGAATTCATTTCACGCAGCTTGGAGCATTTTTTTAAAAAAAATCCTAAGCATTGATTTTTCTGTAGTGATTTACTGGTTAACTTCAGAGGGCAATTAATTAACAGAAAGGAAGATGGCAAATAAAAGAGGGCAGTTAAGATATCAGGGAGAGTCTGAACTTCAGCCCTTTATGCAAACAAAAGCGACTTTGTTTCTTGGAAGTGTACCTTCCAAGGGCAGACATCCATGATTCAGTGTAAGTTTATTGTAGCTACTGTTTTTTTTATGATCTTACTTCTGCAAGCAACATCTGTAGACACTGAAGGGAAAGTTTACATAGAGCCAGTTTTGACCCCTATCACAATCCATATCCACAGGGGCTTCCATGTGTAGTAACCACCAAATCTGCACAGCTTTTCCCACGGAGGAAAGAAAGAAAAGCCAAGAGAAAATGCAAGGACAAAAGGAGAACGAGGATACAAAATAAATTGACCATAGAGGGTCAAAGGAGACCAAAAGAGTTCCACAGTCTCTAGAGGTGTTCAGACATCTGGGGGACTCATCTTTCTATACGTCTCTCCCAGTATCACCTCAAACAAATTCAAGGGCACAGCAGATGTGGACCCTGCATTGGGTCTCAGAGCACATCTGGGGTTCAGTCCAGGATAGCAAAGTGGGCCAGGAGTACTCAAAGTGTGAATAGCCAGGGCAAGGCAGGCTGGATCACCATGGCAACATCTGAGGCAACATCCAGGACATGATCTGACATTGTCATAGCAACCTGGATGCGACACGCACCTGTGCAGCCCCAACTGCAGCCACATCCCATGGCCACTAATCTAGCTGCACCCATAAAAGGGTGCAGAGGCAATGTCCAGGGGAGATCTGGCCACTCCTGGACCCTTTCTGCACTTGGCCTTATTCTGGAATATATCTTGGGACAGGGATCTGTTGTCTGAATCCTAATACAGACTATGGTAGGTCTTGCCTGGTGCCTGCCATAGCCTGCAGGAACATGCGGAGAGCAGCCCCCTATTCTGGGATATAATCTAGAATAAGGCTAAGTGCAGAAAGGCCCTTGGTAAGTGTGTGGACTGTTTGTAGCAGTCCATTGCTGGAGCCTTCAGCAACTTCTCGTGTTTTAGAGATGTGCACAAATATTCTAAACAATTGAAATCATTTACATGTGGTCAAATTCATTTACATGTGGACATTCAAATTCAAATAGAATGTCTCCACACTCGGATTTAGACATTCAAACGGATTTAGAATGTTCCGAAACATTCGTCCAAACGATCTGAATAATTCGAATGTACAAATACATATGTATCACATACGTATCTGTACAAATATTATACGTATCTGTATGCATTTGCACTTATAATATGGGTTGAAAATGGGATGCATACGAAATACGTACAGATACTTATAACACATATGAATGTTGTTGACATTCATATCTTTAAATATGTATCTAATATTCGAACGAATAGATTCGAATGTTACAGATTCGAATCTGGTTTTTTGGCATTTGGATTTTAAACAGTCGAAGTGAATGTTTTGACAATTGATTTGTGCACACCCCTATTGTGTTTTGTTATAGAATCCTGGGGTATTTTTGCACCTACCTTCCCATCTCCTGGACTGGAAAGGAGCACAATTCACCAATGTTGACTAGCCCTCACACTTGGAGCACTAGTCATCTTTGGCCATCCCTCCCCTGAAATAGAATAATTACCTTATTCGATCCAAGGGCCGGTCATCTCCTGGACACACCATTTTGGCTGCTGCACCCTCCACAGCTGTGTGTGCGTCGGTACCGTCGCCTTGACAACGCTGATGCTCTGTGCTTGTGCGGCACCCCAGACGACTCCAGAGCAGTGGAAGAAGAGCTCCTTCTCCAGACGCTTGAGGTGAGTGTTAGCTAAACATTGGTCAACATGTGCCCCACAATTTTGTGCTCCACTTCTAATCAACAATTAGTACAGTTCCAGTGAGGGTGGACATGCTTGGAGGCTCTAACAGCCTACTCTGCAGGCAGATGCTCTTCACCAGAAGTTCAACAAGAAGGTCAGTGCAACAAGAAACAGCAACAATAACTGGTGTCTTCCTCCCTTTAGATCCATAGATCTCTCTTTTGCAAAACTTTAATACAATTCAAACTTCATCCGACCTTAAAACTCTCTTGCATTTCATGATTCATGCAACAAATATAATAATAGCTATAAACAGTGGAAGCAAGCACGAGCATTGAATAAAAGAGAATGGTATGCACAACTTTGGGACACTGCAATGAATGAATTTGTTGACTATCTTAAAAGACAAGATGTTGGGAGAAGGACGACAAGAGGTGTGGAAGAAAGTTTGGATTCCTTTTATCAAGGTTGTGCAAAACAATAATAGCATCAATATACCTGACGAAGTTCATTTCTTGAGAATTGAAAACTAAAATTGTACTTTAACAAATACATACATGTCCAGGGAGAATGGGAGAGTGGAGGGTGGGTTGAATAGTGTAAATGTACAAGCTCTTTAATTGTACTGACTTATTATTAAAATTGATTTAAAAATAAAAATAAAAATTATTCACTAGAGGCCGTAGTGCAATAGGCCTCTGGTGTGGAAAGGCTTCACTAGTGAGCAGACTGAAGTTCACTAAAAGGTACAGGAAGTTCTATCAGGCTATCAGGCTATTGTGTAACACTTGAACATGGGGTAAAGGTCACTCTTTGCATGTTCCCGGGGCCTGGCGAGCAAACACAACCACCCACAAGGAGCTAGATGCGGTCCCTGAAGCAGAAAATCTGCCCTGCCATACATTTTTATAGCTTTTTAAATCACTTTACTTCACCTCTAGCTAAAATATAATATTTGCTAACCTGTGCTATAAAAGTGGAATAAAAACAGAGAAGCCAGACTGAAACCTGCAAAAAATAAACTAGCAATTAATCTAAGGGGGGGCAAAACACAATTAATCCACAAGGGAGAGTCTGAAGTTCAGCCCCTGATGAAAGCGAAAGCAACTTCATTTCTTGGAAATGGATGACTGTATGAGAAGAGGCAAGGAGAAGCATTTGGCATCGAGGAGCCAGAGGTGTCACCTAGGGTGGAATGTTATAAGGAGCTGCCCTATCTTGGAGCCAGAGGGGAGCCAGCAAATGATATCATGGGTTGCACATTTGGTCTGAGGTGTTTCAGATGCAGAAAAGCAACAGTCTAAAAGGAGAAAAATCATGTTTTCAGCCAGGACCTTTGAACAGACATTTAGGCTATGTTCCATTCAAGATTTAAAGAGCTTTGAAATCCTATTAAGAGCTCATCATTCCCAAAGTTTTAAAAGAATCTGCAGTTTCTGAGGATTAAAGGTCCCAAAACACAGATGATCTATATTCAAATCAATAGAGGTCTTGCTGCTGGATTTAGAAATAATCTTCACTGTTTAGCAATGGGAATACAATCGGGGAGGGCACCATGCTTTAGAGAGTTCTCCTCACTTTCTCCTGACCCAGTGAGAAGGCCTTGTTCCCAACTGGACACCATTGAAGCAAGCCCTGTCTCCACAAGGACACGGGAAGACCTGATTTAATGGGTCCTTTAGATCCTTAAATCCAGATTTCCTGCAGACCTGTTCAAAGGTGTTCACAATGGGGTCTTCATACCTGAAGACCCCCATTTTTGGACACCCGTCCGCACCACTTACCTGCTTGATGGGGTCCAGGGACCAGGCCTGCAGGAGCAGAGCTCCACATGCAAGTGGCACCAGCTCCACCCCCACCCCCTCACTCACAGCTATGGATCTTTGCATAGGCTCCATAGCTGCAAGTGACATCCCTGCCTGGGTGGGGGGGTGTACTCTGGTCATGGCTGCCTGCTTCAGCTGCAGCCAGGATCATGGCTCCTATGCTTCCCCCTACCCCCTTTGCCTGTACCTCCTCCTCCCCAGGGCCCAAGCAGGCTCCTGGGGGTGGGAGGGTGCTGACAGTGACAGCAGCAATGGCGGCAACTGGTGGGCCACACTGAGAGAAGCAACTGCAGTCATCACCTTTGCTGTCTCCAGCACACACCCCTGTGCCACCGCAACCTCCATCAGCCTGCGGCAACACCAGTAACCATGCTGGAGAAGACAGAGGCAACAATTGCAGCTGCCTCTCTCAGTGACACCAGCAGCCTCTACCCCCAGGAGCCTGCTTTGGCACTGGGGAGGAGGAGCTGGAATGTGGAGGTGGTAGGGGGGCTGCATCAAGGCACCGGCAGCCCCAGCCCAACCTTGCCCTGATGCCCCCATGGCAAAGAGAGTTTCACATGGAGTAGTTTGAATATAAATGTATTAAGACCAACTTAGTCAATTTCAATTCACGAATAACAATGATCTGTTTGATGAAAGAAGCCTCCGTCAGATGTATGCTCAAATTCTGCAATACTGGTCAAGGATGATTTAAAGCCAGATGAACAGAAGGCAGCTAACTCTTTTTGGAGGAAAAAGGAGTGAGAGTTGAGGAACTGGTGCCTTACAGGTAATTGGAGAAGCCAACAATAGGGATGTGCATGGATGAATTTTTTGACATTAAATTGAATGTTCAAAAATCTGTATTTGTACAAATAGACACTTTTGAATATTGTAAAATTGTATTCAATACAAATGTATTCATACGTATTTGTATGAATATCCAATACGAATGAATACATATCCAATACGTATCCTAGGGCCTTTCCGCATTTGCCGCCGAAAATGGATCTATAAGATCCGTTTTTGGCCAAAACGTTTTCAAAGGGAGATCCGTTTTGATTAGAAACGGTTTCTCCCAGACCCCACGCGTACACACACGCGCGGGGCCACGGCGGCAAGGCCGGATTGGGAAACGGTTTGGGATGGGTGCTGTGCGGGTGCACCAGCACCCATCCCAAATCGGCTCTGCCGGCACCTGCCCAGCTCTCCGTCAGCTGGGCGAGCCTGCCAGCCAGATTCCCTGCCTTCCCCGTGGCTAGAGAACGGAGAATCCTCCGTTCTCTGGCGAGGGCAAGGCACCCCCATTCCTTCTGTCACCCCAACCCCACAAACAGCCCCTTTCTACGTACCTGATCCCCTCCATTTCCCCTCCACTTTGATCGTCAGTCTCGGAGGGACCGTGGCAATCGCGTACGCGCGCGCCATTGCTCTGACGGCCCTTCCAGCAGCCCTGGACTACATTTCCCAGCGTCCCTGGGCTGCTGGAGCTGTCAGAGCAATGGCGCGTGCATGCGCGATTGCCGCGGTCCCTCCAAGACTGACGATCGAAGTGGAGGGGAAATGGAGGGGATCAGGTATGTAGAAAGGGGCTGTTCATGGGGTTGGGGTGACAGAAGGAGTGGGGGTGCCTTGCCCTCGCCAGAGAACGGAGGATTCTCCATGGGGAAGGCAGGGAATCTGGCTGGCAGGCTCGCCCAGCTGTCAGAGTGGCCTCTCTGACAGCTGGGCATGTGCCGGCAACCCGGCTCCCCCCCCCCCGGTGCGGAAACGTTTGTTTCCAAACCGTTTTCAGGGGGAAAGCCAGATGTAAGGCCTGATTTTTTCAGGTCTTACATCTGGGTAGGATTTCGGCTGCAAAAACGGTTTAAAAACCTGCTGCTATGCGGACGTGCCTTGCACAAAGGGGTCTAATTCCGGCCCCAATGCGAAAGCCACGTCTTAATCTTTCCTTAATCTGGCTCTAAATCCGTTTTTAGAGCCAGTGCGGAAAGGCCCCTAGATATGTATCTGATACATGTCCCGTAACAAATCCACTCTGAAAGTGCCAAATCCAACCTGAATCCACTTTCAATACGCTCTCAGTCCATGTCAAATGCACTCTGGATCTGTTGCAGGTTAAGGTTTCCCACTTCTTCAGTTTAACTAATGTCCAAACTATTTGTACAAATGTCAATGTACAAATATCAATTTGTATACGAATGTCCGGATTCGTAGAAATAATGAACCTTATGAATATTCATGAAAATCCATAACCAACAAGCATTTGGGGCCTTGAACTCAACCTCTTTTATCCAGCAATTTTTGCAACAACATTTTCCGCACCCCTCACAACATCTTTCAGGAAGTTCTTCAGCATATAGAATGTGCATACAAAAGACTTGGGATCACCAACACCAGACTCCAATATTGGTTTAAAAGACCGTTTAATCTCCTTCATGATCCTAGTTTCCCAAACTTCTGATCTCTTCAGGAGGTCGGTTACCGTCTGAGTGCTGATTTCACCGGCAATTGGGCAGCTCTGGATGGCAGATTTCAGCTCACCATCGGATCTGCCGAAACGCTTTGCAACTATACAGAGGGACTCTTCATCCAAACCAAAAACTTTGCAGATATGCTTCATTGCTGCTACCAAGATGCCAATGTCACAGGCAATAGAGGGCCCTTGTATAGGAGTCTTTCCCGTTGCACAAGAAGCAAGGGATTGTTTCCATATATAGTTCTCCATATCCACTTCCTTCTGTCTCAGACCACTTTTTGATGAAACTGGCAGAAACATCTCCAAAATATCTTTCCTCATTTGTTCTACCAGGCTTGGGAAATCGTACTCGTATGGTTCCCAGTGGGATGTTAGAAAAACTATTGGGGATGGTTCTCCTGCCTTTTTCAAGTTCGCTTCACAATATTTCCTTATTCTATAAAGTATTTCCATCTCATTGAAGTTTCTCCTTGAGCGTTCATAATGTATGCTCATGTCCACTTTGCTGCGCACATAGTAGAATTTCTTCTTCATCTTCTTAATTCTATGCACAAGTTTGAGATCATTCTCTGTGAAGCGAACGTGGCCCACAATGATAAAAAAATCATATCTGTCAAAGTTGACCTGCTCCAGATACGTATCTGATTGAAATGGTGGTGGCCCAACTCCTGGTAGGTCCCACAAGATAATTTTTGGGAAGGGAAGATAGGGATATGGTGTTGGCTCTATTGTTGTTCTTACTACCCCAGTCTTAGCTGCATGTTCATCATCATCACCCAGACCCCGCAGGGCATTGACAAGAGATGATTTCCCAGCCCCTGATGCTCCTGTGATGGCAATTTCAACTCTGACATTTCTTAATAAGTCCATCTCCCACTGAAGATCATTTCCAGACACCTTAACCTTAATTGCACCAATATCTTGTCTTGGTCTGGCTTCTGCAATGACTGCATCCATGTCTTCTGAACTAGTAGAATTCATGGTTTCTGTTAGGTCTGGGAATCTGTGAAAGAAAGTCAAGAATCCAGTAAGTGATAATCAGCACTTCTTCTTTCTCTCTGCCCATCAACCCATCACCCCAAATCCACACTCCAACCAGCTTCTCTCCAGGGTATCTCCTCCTTTTGCTGCCTCAGTGCCCAGCTAGACAGGGCTTCTCCCAAGGCCCTAAGAGGGACTTTCTGGCCATGAGATGCCCAAGCCTCTAGCTCCGCCAGGCCTGAGTTCCCCCATGGCATAAGAGGCCTGACTTTCTCCATCTTTGCATTTTGAGGGTTAGCATCTGTGTCTGGGAAAGTCAGGTGTCTGTGTAAGTTTCTCTTACAGCAGACCTGCCTGACCTTGGAGCCCTTTGGAGCTGAACACGTTGCAGCTGGGAACCAGCAAGAAAGACATGACACTAACTTAATTCAAGGATGGGGGTGGGGCATTATTCTCATCAACCCATAGGGGCTGGGGTAACTCACCCATCTTCAGGCACTTTCTGTTTGTCAGTATGCTATTGGCTATGTCACTGTAACCAGGGTCTTTTCCGCACTTGGCGTTTTCCTGGAATATATCTTGGGATAGGGGTCTGTTATCTGTATATTAATGCAGACTATGGTGAGTCCCAGGCAAGGGTTGCCTTAGGGTGTTTTTCCACTGTCACTAAAAGTACCCATTAAGTACCCATTAGTGGGTACAAAAATGCCATTACGTACCCATTTATGGGTACTTAATGGGTACTTTTAGTGACAGTGGAAAAACACCCATAGTCTGCACTAGCATGCAGATAGCAGGCCCCTATCCTGAGATATATTCCAGAAAAAAGCCAAGTGCAGAAAGGTCCCAGATGTACTGTCCACTTTTCTACTTAATCAAGCCTGTGATGGGTGAATTATTTGGCCTTTGTCTCTACTTTCTTCTGCACCTGTACTTTTGCTTTGTGAAACCAAACTCTGGACACCACCATCTCTGTGGAGATATCATTTTGCATGCCTGGATTTTTTTTCTTTTTCTTTTGCCTTGTTTTCCTACATACCACATCCCCATGCACTCTGTTTAGTGCAGATTGGAAAATTTTGAAACCTGCCCGCGATTGACGTAAGCGTCAATCTCTTCCCCTAATATCCCAGGAGCATTCCATACATGGACTCAGCCTCCAGAATAATGTGGGCTTGCCTCCTGAACCGTAGCAAGAACAGTACTTTATAAAATTATCTACTTCCAGCTTCTGTTCAACATAAATTCATTCACTTCACCATAAAATTTGGCTCAATTAACAATATCTGTCATCCTGGGGGTATGAAGGTTGCTCCATAATAAAAGCCACAGAAAAAAGATAATTACTGTATATTCTGACATATAAGACTACTTTTTAACCCAGGAAAATCTTCTCAAAAGTTGGGGGTCGTCTTATACGCCGGGTGTCGTCTTCTTATACGGCGAGTATATCCCAAACTCTATATTTTAACTGGAAAAGTTGGGGGTCGTCTTATACGCCCAGTCGTCTTATACACCACAATATACAGTAATTGGTCATGTTATGAAGCTAGAAAACAAAATAATTTTCCACTCTCATCAAATGAATATTCAAGTCTGTAATGGCAATTGACAATTATTTAAGGGCAGATGATTAGAGGTTAAATAACTTCTTTGGTGGCCAGATGAAGGGAATAAGAAATGAGGGATTGCTTGTTTATATGATAAATGGATAAACACATAGATCCCTTACCTTTGACTCTTTTCCTCAGCAGCTTTGTCTAGAACATTCTCAGCATCTCTCATGACATCAGCAAGGAAGTTCTTCAGCATCAAGTATGTGCATACAAAGGAATTTGCTGCAACAATCTGGGATTTCACCATAGGTTGAGAATCTCGAGCAAATTCCTTCATGATCTGTTTTCCCCCAACCTCTGACCTGTTCAGGTAGTCAATCACCAACTGTGTGCTGATTTCGCCAACAGTTGGGCAGGTTTGGATGCCAGATTTCAGCTCATCAATTGATTTCCCAATACGCATTGCAAGGATATTGAGGGACTCTTCATCCAAACAAAAAACCTTCCAGATATGATTCATTGCTACTACCAAGATGCTAATATCATAGAAAAACAAAAGCCCTGGTATAGAATTGATTCCAGTTACACAAGAACCAAGGGAGTGTTCCCATATAAAGTTCTCCATGGCCTCTGCCTTCTGTCTCATGCCTTCTTTTCCTAAAACTGACACAAACGTGGCCAAAGCATCTTTCTTGATAACATCCTGGTCCTTTTCCATTTGTTCTAAAAGGCAGGGAAAGTCATACCTGTCCAACTCCCACCTTGATGTTAGAAACACCCTTGGAGATGCTTCTCCTGCCTTCCTCAAGTCCATTTCACAATCTTTCCTTATTTTATCAAGTGTTTCCTTCTCCTTGAAGTTCTTCTTCATCTTCCGTTGCTCACTATCTATGCTGACATCCACTTTGGTGCGTACATAGTAGAACTTTTTCTTCATCTTCTGAATTTCATGGACAAGTTGTATATCATTGTCTGTGAAGGGCTCTTGGCCAACCAGGATGAAAAAATCATATTTCTCAAAATTGACCTGCTCTGAATACTTATCTGGCTCAAACCCTGGTGTTCCAATTCCTGGTAGGTCCCATATGATGAAGTTTGGGATTGGAGGATAAGGATATGGTGTTGGCTCTATTGTTGGTACCTCAGTCTTAGCTGAATGTTCTTCATCATCATCTAGACCCCGCAGGGCATTGACAAAAGATGACTTCCCAACACCTGATGCTCCTGTAGTTGCAACATAACATCTGAGATTTTTTAGTAAGCTCATCTGCAGCTGAACCTCAGCTGAAAGATGTTGAATTCCTTTTCCCTCCATCCTAGGCTAAATTGCAGCAAACTTTTTTCTTGCCGTGGCTTCTGCAACAGCAGAATCTAAGTCTTCCGAATGGGTAGATGTCATGGTTCATTTGAATCTGGGAAATAAAAAACTATATTGTATTAATCAGATTATTTTTCCTAAAAAAATTAAATTTAAAAGTGTGGTGGGAGAATTTGAGGGGGGGGG
>MTQE01003491.1:8266659-8277343 GCA_014337955.1 Aspidoscelis marmoratus
GGGGGGGGTTCCCCTTCCAGGGTATCTCCTTCCTCTGCCACATGATTGTCTAGCTAAACTGGGCTTCATCCATGGCTCAGTGGGGAATTTTCTGGCCATGAGATGCCCAAGCCACTAGCTAAGCCAGAAGTGAGTAATCCTTGTTCTGGGGATTTTTCTAGTTGTGAAGATCTTTTGTTAGCCAAAGAGGTGTTTTTCTGTTTGAACTAGGTTCCAGGTAACAAGCACAGGACAAACCCACCCCGAAAGTTCTGAGCCAGGACAAGCCCACCCTGAAAATTCACCTCAATCACTACTTCTTGGATTCTTCCCTCCCTCTTTCCTCCTTTCTGTCCTCAGCATCCCTCCCTCCCCACATGAGAGTGAGAGATATTTTTCTTCCAGTACAAAGCCATATTTCCTTAAAATAAACAGAGCAGCGATCATTTCAAGGACAAATTTCCACCAGATTTTAGGAGCTTTTTCTTCTAATGCAATGGAATCTGCTTCCCAGGGAAATAATTACGGCCATTGCAGATTGGGCAATGAGCCTTTCAAAATATTTTCAACAGTAAATACCAAACAAAGTTCCCCAACAGAGAAAATCAGTAAAGTGAGCCGAGAAGTGTAGCTTACCATTGACGTTGGCGAAAGATTCCTTTGAAAAGCCTGTCTGATAGAGTTGAGCTGTTAGCAAACATCTGCCGTGTCGGTGTGCGGTGTTGCTATATAAATGTCCACCAGTGACTGCCAACAGCACTAGTTACAGCAAGGAATAAACAAAAGAGAAAGGCAGAAGTCATTTGTCCTCACAAAAATTCTAGCTGACTTCCTCTTTCCCAGCCTGCTCCCCTCTTGCTGGCTCTACTCCATGATTCTTCTCAAGTACACAGGGTGACGATAACCTTCATAAAACCTAGAGACCTTCATGCAATAAACTGGTTCTTATTTAGGAACAATCGATTGTTTACAGGGCAAAGGGCAAAGGGCAGGAACAGATCATTAAATTCAACATTAACAGCAATAAACAACTTAAAGCTCTGCAGAATGATCATCCCTGCCTAGCAAAATCTGGCTGAAATCGTTGTAGATCTCCAAGCGTGTCTGGGGTACCCTCAGCATTTGGAAGTATCTCTGCCAAGGTGGTTTGGTTAGATTTTTATACCATCTGCCCCAAAGTCCAAGTGAACAATAGGAAAGAGTAAAACAAAACAAAACCTTAAAATAGATTCCGGATAAAAAGATAATTGATATGCACTCATGCCAAAAAAAGAGGAAAAGAAATCAAATCAGTACCTAAAAGTACTAGCTAGGAACAAAACCAGGAAGCTGAATATGGTAATTGCAGCTTCTGGGCTGCCCCCATTGGGGCCAGAGAGTAGAGGTGTGTTAAAGCATGTTAATACTGCGCAGCGGAATGCACAGTAGCAATGGGGGCATCACACATGATGATTGATGGATTGTCGTTGCAACACATTATCTTATCGCTACTGGGCCTATAACTTAAGGACACTCACTGCGCAGTATTAAGAAAATTTGAATCTTCTTGCCAGCCTGTGCAGGATGGTGAGGAGAGACAAATGAGAGCAGGAGGGCAGCTCAACTCTGATTGGCTGCTTCATCCCATGTGATGAGAGTGCTGACTCAGCTCTCGCAGCTCCTGAGAAGGAAGCCACAAAACTGCTTTTTAGTTGGGTCGGCTGCTCATCGCCACACAGCAGGTAAGCTGCGCTTTTAGCTTTAACTTCGGATTTCTTCCACAGGTCTGGACGCAGCCTAGTAGGGTTTAGTGATGTATTAGAAGTAGAAATGTGTTACTGTTTCTTAAAGAGCTGGCCCAGCAGGCTGGCATTTATTTTGAAGTGTAAAAGGAGCAACAAAGATATATTCCTTTTGGTTATTGTTGTTCTGTGTTTAAAGCCACGGTTACACCTGACAGTTTTAATCCATCTCAAAAAGGCAGCCTTATCCACTGGTGAGGGAGTTGGGGAAAGACAAAGGTACTGTGTGTCACTGGATCCTGAGTCCAGGAGGTTAACAGGGACCCAGTTTTAGGGTGTGTCTAGACTTACTGAAGCTGCGCATCAGAATGCTCAGCTGAGGTGTGGGCATCACATTTGACACCCGATCCTGCGTAATTTACCTTACTTCAAATTTACCTTATTGCGGAATGAGAAGCACTTATGTGGCAGTATAAGGGAAATTCAAATATTCCTGCCAGTTCAGGCACCTCTCATTGGCTGGCTGTTCTTGTGTGACATGCACTCATGGTGCGCACCACTGAAGTCTCGCAGCTGGTAAACTGCAGGGCTTTTTATTTCTGTGGATTTAATCCACTAATCTGGAATAGGGATGTGCACTTTTTTTTTTTGCACTTGAATTCAAATTGAATCCAAACATTTGATTCAATTCAAATGTTTAGAATCCAAATGCAAGAAATCCGATTTGAATTGAATACATTTGAATATATTCATTTGAAAGTTAGATTCGAATCTGAAGATACAAATGTTAACAACATTCGTATGTGTTATTCGTGCAAGTATCTGTGCACATTTCGTACGTATCCTGTTTTATCCGGTATGCATCCTGTTTTCATGCCGTACTATCAGCGCAAATGCGTACAGATACGTATGACGCTCATACAGATGCATATGTAACACATATGTATCTGTACTTTCAAATGTTTTTAATCATTAAATTCAAACGAATGTTTTGGAACATTCAGAATGTGTTCAAATGTTTATATTCGAATGTTAGACATTCTGTGCAAATTCTGTTGCCCACATATGATCAAATTTGACTGGATTTTAAATGTTTAGAATATTTGTGCAGATCCCTAATCTGGAAGCTGCCTTAGTGAGGTTGTTTTGCCCCAGGAAAATCAGGGGTGTGACCTGGCAGTGCTCCTGGATTCATTGCTGTCATTTGAGTCCCATGTGGCAGCAACTGCCAGGAGTGCCTACCGTGATCTCCATCTGGTCCGCCGGCTTAAGCCTTACCTGGACAGGAATAACTTGGCCGCTGTGATCCATGCTCTGGTTACTTTCAGATTAGACTAGTGTAACGTGCTCTACCTGGGGCTACCCTTGAAAATAGGGATGTGCATGAATATTTGAAAACTTGAATATTCCATTTATATCTGACCAATTTCAACATTCAAACGCGAAACATTCAAACTCAAGTACAGATTTGTGTATACAAATTTGTGTATCTGTACGAATCTGTAGATCCGTATCTGTCGTATACAAATCTGTCCGAGAATTATCTGTATCTTGCACTTAAAATACGGGATTAAAATGGGATGTGTACAGGATAATATGGGATGCGTACGGATTTTTCCGGCATGCGTACAGATACGTATAACACGAATGTTGTTGACATTCGTATCTCTAAATGCAAATCTAACATTTGAATGTACGGATTCGAATGTTATGGATTCAAATTGGATTTTAAGATATTGGAATCTTAAATATCCAAACCGAATCGGATTTTATGACATTCGAATCTACTCAGGTTTGAAGCTCGACTTGTTGCAAGGAGTCTCTGGCTGAATTCCCATCCCTCTGGTCTTAAAGGCTCTGCACTGGTTACCTATTTGCTACCGAGACCAACTCAAGGTGTGTTGGCACCCTCATCTGTCTAATTCTCAGAGAAAATTCCCAAAGTGCAGTGGCAAAAGTGCTTCTGGGGCTATGAGAAGGTCCAGAGTCTTCAGGGGAAGGAGGAGGGCACCTTCTGATATCTAAAACTGCAGTTCTGAGTTTGAATAAGGAGCTCATTCTCAATGTTCTACATGAAGAAATGGAAATGGTTTATTGTAATGTTTATTGGTCAATGTAGAAACACCGAGGACATCAAAATGTGGATAAAACAAATGCTCTATATGGAAAAACAGGTGCAATTACAGAGAGAAAACCTACAAGAAAGCATTATAAAACATAGTAAAAGTTGTTAGGAAAGAAAGTGTTGGGAAAGCAGTGACAAAAAAAGGATTTTCATCGTTCCTAACCCTAAGTTCCCACCAGTGGAACTATATCAAAGCAGAATCAACCTAAATCATTCTGAGGGTTCATTTTCTGACATTTGAGAGTAGTTGTGGTTCCCGATGAGTTCTTTAGCCCTGTATAAGATAAAGAAAGGAGTTTTTGTGAGCCTCTGGCTTTGTATCTAGACTCGGGGGGAACAAAAGATTTTCTTTAATCTTGGATGAGGAAAACAATTTGCCATGTTCTTTCTTTACTTATCTTTGATCAAAGGGATTTCTCATTGGTCTACTGAAGTCTGGTCTTTCTGGTACTCTTCTGGTATCTTCCTCCAAAAAACTCATTCACTGCACCAGAATATCTCCCTAGGGGTGTGAGGGACTCTCCTTAATGAATGTCATTGGGTATGGAAGATTAATTGGCTATCTCATGCATTTTAGAAAGCAAAATGAATTTTCCCTCATGCATTGTGAAGGAATATTTCACTTCCTCACTTGAATACTCAAAGTTTGTGCAACAGTAGCCAAGAATGATTTAAGCCTAGACAATCAAAAGACAACTAGCTCTTTGCAGCTTTCTCAAAGGAATGAGCAAATGAGCAACTAAGTTACTCATTTGTTACACTGAGAAGCCAACAAACATGTGGCACCTTTAACGTAAACTTTTTCACTCAGCAGCTTTTGCAAGGACAATCTCAGCACCTCTCACGACATCTTTCAGGAAGTTCTTCAGCATATAGAATGTGGCTACAAAAGAATATGATACACCAAAAACAATTTGTAACTTCTGTTTATAATCCCATGCAAGCTTCCACACGGTCCCTCTTCCCCAAGACTCTGAACTCTTCAAGAGCTCAGTTACCATTTGTGCGTTGACTTCATCAGCAATTGGGCAGCTTTGGATGGCAGATTTCAGCTCACCATCAGATTTGCCGAAACGCTCTGCAACTATACGGAGGGACTCTTCATCCAAACCAAAACCCTTGCAGATATGCTTCATCGCTGCTACCAAGATGCCGATGTCACAGGCAACAGAGAGCCCTGGTATAGGAGTCCTTCCCGTTGCACAAGAAGCAAGGGATTGTTTCCATATATAGTTCTCCATAGCCTCCTTCTTCTTTCTCAGGCCACCATTTGTCAAAACTGGCAGAAACATCTCCAAAATGTTGTGCTTCATTTGTTCCATGAAGGAGGGAAAGGCATCATAGGTAAAAATCCATGTGGATGTTTCAGACACACTCGGAAATGGTTCTTTTGTCTTTCTATGATACTGAAAGTTTTTCTTCTCTTGCTTATTATCTTTGTAGATATCCCCTTTGGTGATCACAGTATACATCCTCTTCTTCGTCTTCTTAATTTCATGGGCCACTTTCTCATCATTCTCTGTAAAGCGTTCTGAGACCACAATGATGAAAACATCATACCTGTCAAAATTGGCCTGCTCTGGATAAGTGTCCGGCTTAAAGTCTGGTGTTCCGACTGCCGGTAAGTCCCACAGGATGAGGTTTGGGAATAGAGGATTGGAATACGGTGTTGGCACCGTCGTTGCTTCTGTTATCCCAGCCTTCGCTGCAAGTTCACCATCATCATCATCCACACCCAGCAGGACACTGATAAGGGACAATTTCCCTGCAAATGATGTTCCCGTAACCGCAATGTCGACTCTGACATTTTTTAATAAGCCCATCTCTTGCTGATCTTCAGTGGAATCATGTTGAAGATTTTTTCTAGGCACCATAGCCTTAACTGCACCAATATCTTGTCTTTCTATGGCTTCTGCGATGGCAGCATCTGTGTCTTCTGAATTGGGAGAAATCATGGTTTGCGCTAGGTCTGGCAATCTGGGAAAATAAAAAGGAGCCTGTCAAGTGATGATCAGCACATTTTCTGTCTCTGTCCCCTTCACCCCAACTCCATTATTGGCCAGGGCCTGTGCCTGCGCATAGAGCCTCCTGAAGCCAGGCGCTGCCCTGGCCATTCAGGAGGCGCGCAGGACGCAGGCGCGAAGGCAACTGCAATCTCACAGCCAGAAACGGGTGGGCTGCGTTAAGGTAAGGAGGGGTTCACAGTCGGTCGCCCCAGGGTGGGTTAGGGAGGGCTTAGGTGAAGCTCCCCCTGGCTCCAGAAGCAGTGATCGGCTGCTTCTGGGGTGAGGGCTAGCCCCGAAATCAGAGTCCCATAGCTCGCCATACTCGGCTCCCATGGAGCCAATCATGGCAGGCCAGGGGAGGGCCTCCATAGATCCGGATTGAGGATCTCAAATTCGGATCGAACTCCGTCCTTCTGCCACATGTGCGTACGGAAGGACTGGCAGTAGATCCGTATCTATTAGATATGGATCTACCTTAACACGGATCTCCAAAACCCGATCTAAATAGATCCGGATTTCGGAGGTAAATGCGGAAGCACCCCTAGAAGAGTTGCCTTTCTGGTACTTTATAATAATAGCTTCTTTGAGAGTCATCTTTAAAAAATGAATTATTTATTATTCATTTATTTAGAAAATGGATATCCTACCGTTCACCAAATGGTCCCAGGGCAGGTAACAGTAAAAGTAAAACATACTGAATAGTAAAACATAACTTAAATTATAATCCCCTTCCTCCCACCCAATAAAACAGCACCCTGCACCAGAAATTCTCACTAAATTAGGAATATCTGTGGGGGGTGGGGGGGATGCTCCGTCCTTAATAAATGTCACATGGAAGGGGAAAATAATTGATCATTGGGTGTAGATTAGAAAAAAATAATTTTCCGCCTCAAACAAATGAACATTTAATGTGTGCACACTGACAATTATGTAAGGCCAGATAATCAGAGGTTAAATAATTCCTTTGGGAGACAGAGGAAGGAGCAAGAAACGAGGAACCAGTTGCTTATATGAGAAATGGAGAAACACATGGAGCCTTTACCTCAGACTTTTTTCCTCAGCAGCTTTCTCTAGAACATTCTTAGCGTCTCTCATGACTTCATCAAGGAAGTTCGTCAACATGAAGTGTGCACAGGCTAAACCGATTGCTGAACCAACCAGGAGCGTCACTTTAGCTTTGGAATCCTTAACCAGCTCCCCCATCATCTGTAATCCCCAATCCTGTGACCTCTTCAAGTAGTCAATCACCATTTGTTGACTGATTTCACCAGCAGTTCGGGAGTTTTGGATTCCAGATTTCAGCTCATCAACCGATTTGCCAAAACGCTTTGCAATTATATCGAGGGACTCTTGATCCAAACCAAAAACCTCCTGGATATGTTTCATTGCTACCACCAAAGGGCGAAGATCACATAAAAAAGATAGCCATGGTAAAGGAGCTTTTAAGCTTGCACAAAAAGCAAGAGATTGCTTCCATATATAGTCCTCCATAGCCTCCTTTTGTCTCAGACAAAACTTTGCCAAAGCCTCTTTCTTAATAACATCCTGGTCTTTTTGCATCTCTTCTATCAGACAAGGGAAGTCATATTGGTCCAACTCCCACCTGGATATAAGAAACACCCTTGGAGGTGGTTCTCCTGCCTTCCTCAAAAAAACGTCATAAGATTTCCTTATTTGATCAAGTGTTTCCTTCTCCTTGAAGTTCTTCTTCATCTTCCGTTGTTCACCATCTATGAAGACATCCATTTTGGTGTGCACATAGTAGAACCTCTTCTTCATCTTCCTAATTTCATTGACAAGTTTGATGTCCCCTAGGAAGGGCTCATGGCCAACCAGGATGAAAAAATCGTATCTGTCCAAATTGGCCTGCTTTACATACTTATCTGCCTCAAACCCTTGTGTTTCAATTCCTGGTAGGTCCCATAAGATGAAGTTTGGAATTGGAGGATAAGGATATGGTGTTGGCTCTATTGTTGGTACCTCGGTCTTAGCTGAATGTTCTTCATCATCATCCAGACCCCGCAGGGCATTGACAAAAGATGACTTCCCTGCACCTGATGCTCCTATTATGGCAATGTAAACTCTGAGACTTTTTAATAAGTCCATGCTCCACTGATCTTCAGCTGAAATGTGTTGATTTCTCCCTGCATCTATCATAGCCCTAATCACAGCAGAGTCTTTTCTTGCCATGGCATCTGCAATGGCAGCATCTATGTCTCCTGAACTGGTAGAATTCATGGTTTATGTGAGGTCTGGAAATCTAAGGGGGGGAAAATATACACTGTTAAGTTTTCATCTGAATATTTTCCTTCTCCTTCGCCGTCGCTGTCAAAATGCAACCCCACCAGCTTCTCTCCAAGGTACCTCTTTTCTCTGCCTCATGACTGCCCATCTGGACAGGGCTTCTCCCAAGGCTTAAAGGGGAACTTCCTTGCCATGAAGTGCTCTGAGCAACTACCTCTGCCAGATATGAGTAAACCTTGTTCCTGGAACATTTTCTAGTTGTGAGGATCTCTTCCCCTTTTGAACTGAGTTCCAGGTGACAACTCCAGCTCTCCTATTTCCCAGCTGAGCCAGGGTAAAGCCCATCCCACAAGCTCTCTTCAAGATCTCAATCACCACATCCCATATTCTACCCTCTGCATCCCTCACATCCACCCATTGTAAGTCAGAGAATCTTCCAGACACCACAGGTGGCTTCTCCAAGGCCCCATCCAAACAGGACAAAAGTAGCACCATCATGACATTGCTGTGCTGGGGACATCCCACTGTTGGAGGCAACCCCACCATAACCTTCCTGCTTCATCCCTAAAAAGCACATTTAAGTGTTGCTGGAAGACTCAACAGCAGCTGCAGTTTCTCCAGCTGTAGAGCTTTTAAGGGAGCCATTTCTCTTCCAGAGAAGCAATTATAGCTCCATCCTCTGTGTTCCCATGGGGGCTGAAACAGCCAACTGCATATGAGCGGCAGTGGTGATGCACTAATCCAGGAGTTTGATGGCAGCTGAACTGCCTGGATTACGTGCCACCAAAACTCACAAAGACAGCACCGTGGCCTGCCCTGTCCAGAGAGCAGGGAAGAAATTTCCAGCATTATTGCTTCCTAGCACAGCACTATATCCAACTTCCATCTGCAGAGAGCCCCAAACACCAGTGCTTAACACCCTCAAGATATCTGAAGCTGGGAAGGAACAGGATACAGTCTTGTAGGTTGGGGGAGTAAAGTAGAATTCCTAAGTGGCTCCAAGCTATCCTCAAATGAAAAGTTGTTGGAGTGAACAATGTTATTGTCTTGTTCAGAAGGGAATGCATTTAATGTGCCCAATTAATTGCACTTTATGAACACATCTTTTCTTTTTCCAATATCAGGAGCCAATATCAGCATTCAGAGGGCTTGAACAGAACCAGTTGCATTGTTCCTACAAACAAAATGTCCTAGAAAGTCACATTTTCTCAAGACAACCCCGATTCCCAAAGAGAAAGAGCAGACATTGTTACAAGGAGCTTTTCCTCGTAATAGAATGGCATCTTCTGCCTGGGGAAGTAATAACGGCTAGCGCTTGTATGTTGGTCACTGAGCCTTTCTAAATGTTTTCAGTAGTGAATACTACTGAAAGGTCCCCAACAGAGAGAAGCAGCAAAGTCAGCCAAGAAGTGCGGCTTACCGTTGACGCCGGTGAAAGATTCTTTTCAGGAGCCTCTCTGATAGAGTTAATCTGTTAGCAAACAGCTTCCGTGTCAGCAGGCAGGATTCTTATAAAAGTCTGCCAGTGACTTTTGCTAACGTCTGTTACGGTAAGGAAATATGAAAGAGAAAGGAGGAAGCAGTTTGGCACTGTACAAATTCCGGCAAACTTGGGCTTCCCTGGCCACTGCCCTGATACTGCTGCCCTGCACTTTTTCTCAAGTAGGCGGAGGCACAGTATCCATTATAAACCTAGAAAAAGTATTTTATATCCCTAAGGTGAGGAGCATCGATTGTTAAGAGAGAGGAGTCCAAAGGGCAGGAGGAGATAATCAAGTTCAACATTAACAGCAATGACAACTTCAAGCTCTGCAAAATGCCCATCCCTGCCTAGCAATATGTGGCCAAAATGATTGTAGATCTCCAAGAAGATAAAAACATAAGAAGAGCGCTGCTGGATCAGGCCACAGACCTTCTAGTCCAGCATCCTCTCCCACACAGTGGCCCACCAAATTCTCACCTGCTATCGAATCCCAGCAAATGGCCTCCTGTCTCCCCAGCCTGGAGGATGTACCTGGACATGCTTTCTAGTAGACACTGGTGCACCTGTCCGCCATGAATTTGTCTAACCTCTTCTGGCAGCAAATTCCATAGACAGATGACTCTCTATGTGTGTGTGTGGGGGGGAATATTTCTCCTTATTTTATTTATTTTTTATTTATATTTATATTTATATCCCGCCCCATACCCTAGGGTCTCTGGGCGGCTAATCTGACTCTCCCTCCCATCAGCTTCCTAGAGTGACCCCTGGTTCTAGAGTTGTGCAATAGGAACAGAATGTTCCTCTATCCACCTTTTCTATGCCATGCATGGTATAGACAACCATGGAAATGTGGGGCTGGGAAGGAGGCATGGAGTAGCCTGGGATTCAGCATTCTGAAGTATGACAGCAGCAGTGGTAGCACCAAACCCCATTGCCTTATGTCCGCAGAGCTGCCAAATCATAAGAAGAAAAAGAAGAGTTGGCTTTTCTACCCTGCTTTTCTCACCCATTTAAGGGGACTCAAAGCGGCTGACAAAGCTTTTCTATTCTTCTCCCCACCACAGACACCCTGTGGTGTAGGTGGGGCTGTGAGAGCACAGAAGAGAGCTGTGACTAGCCCAAGGTC
>MTQE01003491.1:8288377-8308309 GCA_014337955.1 Aspidoscelis marmoratus
CTCGTTCTGAAGGTGGACTGAAGCTGGATTAAACCTTAGGTGAGACCACAACCAAGGTATGGCTTTCACAGCTGGAGCCCATCTACACCTACGTTTTAATCCAGTTTCAATCTGCCTTCAAAATGAGAAAGCACACTAGCAAAGTAAATGCAACCTATGTTCTGTATTCTTCTACATTCTATTACTATATGTATATGCTGCAAAACACAAAGGTCTCCGTGTGGCTCACAGGAGCAAGAAGGCACCAGGGGTGTGGAAATATAAAATGGAATGGTTAAAAACACATGTTCACTTGTCGGGAGACTTTAAAAGGTTTTCTTGGAAAGACCACAGCAATGTCACTCTGCAAAGCACTCTGGGAAGAATTTTCATCATCTGCCAAATAAAGATTTTTAAAAACTGTGCATTAACTCTTTCCAGCCCCTGAAAACAAGTGCACCTACACAGGTACAGGTGAGCGTGGAGCAAGGCAGGTATTAGAGATAGTTGCTGTTCCATATAGGAAAACAGATAGGAGAGCATTGTGCCCTGCATGCAACAGTAACAGTAGTTTTTCTACTACCTGTATGAGCTGTCAGTCATCCCTATCCGTCTAGTCATGAGCAAACAGCGAGGGTAAGGGCATGGCAGTTTTCTGGCACTGTTTTTCATGGCATTTAACAGCAAGGGGTTTCTGTATTTGCGCAGGTTTGCATGCTGAGCAGGTGTTAACTGGACCAAATCGACAGAAGCAAAATCAACAGAAGAGAATACAAAGAATAGCTCCTAAAAGGTACCAACTATGTAGAGATGCATTTGAAGTCACTGGGCAGGATCCCAGTTCAGCATCTTCGTAAGCAAAACTGAGGCCTTTTTGCACAAGGGGTTTTCGAATGCTTGGAGAACACGCAGGGACGCTGCATTCGCGCCTCAGGGGCGGCCGGATCCGTTCCTGACCGCCCCTAATGCACTTTCCACGCGTTCCATTTTGAGAGCAGAAAACTGCTCTGAAAGCGTCCCTGCGTGTTCAGCGCGTCCCCAGCTGTTCCAGAGGGACGTCGTTTGCGCGCTCTCCCTCTGTGACAGCTGGGCCCCTCCCCTGGCCTGCTCCCATTGGCTCCTCTGGAGCCAGTGGTGGGCAGCCCAGCGGCTCCTTCCCTCGGCTCCCACTGTCTCCACGAGCTGAGATCGCAGCTTGTAGAGCCAGGGGGACCCGCACCTAACACACCCCAACCCACCCTGCGTCGCACGTGCGCATTCACGGCCTTACCTGCTGGCTGCCAGGTCGATTCTGCCTGCAGGAGGCCCGGTGTGCTGTGTGCATGCCCGCGGAGTGGCCCCTCATTGGCCAGCCACCCTCCTGGCTTCACTAGGCCATCTGGGCAGGCGCAGGTGGCTGACCAATGAGGGGACGCCCTGTGAGCATGCACACAGCATACTAGGCCTCCTGCAGGCAGAATCGACCTGGCAGCCTGCAGGTAAGGCCGCAAACACACGCGTGTGACCCGGGGGGGGGGGTGTTAGGTGCAGGTCCCCCTGGCTCTACGAGCCACGATCTCGGCTCCTGGAGACAGTGGGAGCCGAGGGAAAGGAGCCAATCAGAACAGCCTGGGGAAGGGTCTTCAGCCCAAATGGGCTGAGAACAGTTCCCCGTCCACACGTAAGCAGGTAAAGGATGCGTTTGGAACGAGTCTTTTACCTGCCAGTGCAAATGGGGAACTGCTCTCAACGTGTTTGGGCCGAAGTGTTCTGAGGCGTCTTTGCTGTAATGCGAAAACGCCTCTGGACAGAGACAGGGACATTCTCGAATGCAAAGTTTTGCAGAATGTTTCAATCTGCACTCAACCTTTACTATGGGCAGCTTGGTCCCATTGCAGTTTTGTGCTACCATCTAGTGGATGTCTGTAAATTGTGCAGAAGAAACTGAAACTGGCTTTGACCTAATGGCCTTGCAATGAGCTATTGCTTATCTGCCAAAATCCATCTCAGCCTATTCCTTGTTGGCAAGGGTTCTTTTTTATGTATGCCAAGATTCAAAGCTTCAACCCTCTCCTTTCCAGGCAGTTTCCCTTCCTCTGGGCCACCACCACCATCCTCAAGTTAAAAAATGATTTTTTTTTTCCCAGCTGAGAAACTTTCATGCAGCTGAAGGTGGGGCAGGGGTGGGGGAGATACACCAAATGAGCACTTGTTCTATAAACATGGTCAAGCGTGCCTCCAGGGCCAGATGCCACCCCCACACTGCAGCCCCAACATAGCCCTGGGTTAGTTGAATGAAAATCCTGTGTCAAATTTGGTTACTTGTGCTTGAAAAACTGTAAATGAATGAATAACAGACCTACAATATTCAGATAGGGTATTCCTGCCTTGAAGATTTACAATCTATATATGGCAGACACAGCACAAGAGGAAAAGAGACAAGGTGGGAGAAGGAAAAAGAAAATGTAGGTTATGTGGCAGCTGCAGCAAGTGGCAGAAATCAAAAGGTTCAGTGGAGAGGACAATATATTGTCAGTCTTCCAGAAGGGCAAGAGGCAGGGGCCCTCAAGTCCCAACTTTATCCCTCTCCTGTAGCCTGTTGGAATGGGTGCTGGAGATGATGGTTGAGGCAGGAGCCTAGTTGAATCATTCTGCTTGCTTCTAGGGGTTTGCACATTTTTTATTCTTTATTTTTTGCATTCGAATTCAAATCAAATTCAATGTCAAAACATTCTGTTCAATTTGAATGTTTAAAATCTGAACATCAAAAAAATCCGATTGGAATCCGTAACATTTGAATCTATTCGTTCAAATGTTAGATTCGTATTTAAAGATACGAATGTCAACAACTTTCGTATCTGTTGTACGTATCTGTGCGCATTTATCCTGTATGCATCCCTTTTTCATCCTGAATAATAAGCACAAATACATATAATATTTGTACAGATACGTATGTAATACATATGTCTAAATTCAAATAATTAAATCCAATTTGAATTCAAATGACAACTTTTGTCAGATTTGGATTTTCAAATTTTCAAATATTCATGCATATCCCTACTGGCTTCCTTGCAAAGTAATGATGAGGATGCTGCTTGCTTTAATGAAGACACCCTTTACTGAATAAAGATAGAAAATGTTAATATAGTATATACTGTCTTTTTCCCATGCAAGTTCTGCAGATATGGAAGACATCAGTGCAGCCGTTTTTCGGGGCCACCTTGCAGATGCAGTGTATATATTCAAGACAAAGCCACTGGAGGACTTTCACAATGATCTGCTCAACATTGCCATAGTAGGTGAGCCAGGCTCTGGGAAATCCTCCTTCATCAATGCCATACTGGGCCTTTCTCCAGACGACCCAGGGGCTGCTGAGACGGGCATTCATTCAACAAGAACAGAGATCAAAAACTATGTGCACCCAACCCTTCCTCACGTCATCCTGTGGGACCTCCCAGGGAAAGGAGCATCATCTCTCAATGGAGATGCTTCTTCTAAAAACGTGGACCTGAAACGCTGCGATTTCTTCATCATCGTGGGATCCCAGCGTTTCCGATCCATCCACGTTGACCTGGTCCATGAGATCCAGCAAATGGGCAAGGAGTTCTTCTTTGTGCGCTCCAAAGTGGACCTGGATCTGGAAGCTTCCAAGAGGCAAAGGCCATCCAGCTACAGTGAGGACGGAGTCATCTCGTCCATCAGAGAGGACTGCAGACAGTGCTTGATCAAAGAAGGAGTGATCAACCCCCAGGTATTCATCATATCCAACTGGGATCGTGACCGCTATGATTTTCCCATCCTTCAGCAGACCCTGAAGAACCAACTCCTGAAGCTGAAAAAGAAAGCCTTTCAGCTGAACTTGCCTGAAGCGTGTTCACCTGCTTTAGACAAGAAGGAAAGTGCTGTGAAGAAGAAGATCTGGACCCCAAGGATTAAAGCTGTTGCTGCAATTCCATTCCTTCCACTGCCCTACCTTCTTACGAAGTTCCCTTCGTGGTGTCATCTAGAATTCGGCCTGGATGATCGATCCCTTGGAGATCTTTCTCAACGTGCTGGGAAAACGGTGTCAGCACTTAAGGCAGTGATGAAGCCTTGGACAATCACTAGAAGGTTGTTGTGGAATCTACTTGGTCTGGTGGGGCTCCCACTGATGGTAGGAGAATATTACTGGAGGGAACATCTTCCCATCTTTACCTTTGTGCTATCAGGAGCAATTTCATTTCTTACTGCCCGCCATGGGTTGCAGAGATGCATTTCAGATTCTGCCAGAGACACCAAAAGAGTTCTGGCTAAAGCTCTTGAGTCAGAGGACAGGAAGTCCATTTAACAATAAACCCTAATACAGGCAGTATCACAATATAGCAGCTGATTCTTTATGAGTTTTGAAGTCCTATCAATTCAACTTGCTTTTCATAAATAAAGATAATGGAATCATATTGAATGGCATGATTATTTCATAGTTAACTACCTGAGATCTTTCAGTATAAGGCAGTATAGATATCAAATATGCGAATAAATAACATGCGCCAATATAAAGAATTTGGTTACTGGGTGGAAAATTCAGAATCTTGCAACCATCAGTTTTCAGTTTTATATAGCACATGTCTAGAGTCTAGAGGGTTCCATCCATTGTAGTTCAAGATGGTTTGGAGGTCCACAATTGAACACCTTGGTCAGGGCCATATAGCAGTGAGGACTGGATGGCCAACACATTTTGACTTTTCCCAAAGGATTGAGATTGCTCGCCTTACCCAGCACTTGTTCCTGGTTTTTTTTCCTTCAGGAAAATGCCCACTGAGCAAGAGGGAGTTGATACTGGGCCAAAGATACCCACTGTGCATGTGTGAATGCAGGCGTTTGCACAATCCTGGATATTTTCAACATTGCAGGAGCAGTCCCAGATGCAGGGACAGCCAGGATCTGGCCCAGAATTTCACCCTCCTGTCTGGCAGGGAAAGCAAGAGGCAATTGTGGGACCTAAACATTTTCCTCTCACCATCTGGAGGCAACACAGCCTGTGGCAGAAAACAGTAGCTGATAGTTATTACAAACCGGAATTCTTCCTGGGTTGGCCACCTCCCATGAAGCTATTTGGTCTCAGTTACTGAGAGACAGAATTGGGCTCAAAGCAGAAAGTTCGGAATCCCAGCCACCCTAAGATGCATCTGGATGTTACTTACGTATTCTGCTATTCTGGAATATCCATGCTTTATCCATGATGTCTGGATGCTAGGGATGGGCATGAATGGGGTTGTGGTGTTTGTTTGTTTGTTTGTTTGTTTTTGCATTTGGTTCATATTGAATCAAATGCAGGAAAATTCATATTCATTTGAATAGATCCCCTTTGAATGTGGTAGGACTCGTATTCAATACAAATAAGTTCAATCCCATACGAATGCATATGAATCCTATAAAAATAGCACACAAATCCCATGCAATTCCCATATGAAGCTTCATACAAAGGTATCAAAATATTCTGTTCAAATCCGAATGTCAGTCTTTGAATGTGCCAGCATCCAATTCAAATACAAATGTCTGAATTCAGCCAAATTTGTATGAATTTCTAATATTACGAATATTCGTGCATATCACTAATAGATGCAGCTCTACCTTAGGTAGCTTTTTAATACCTTTCCTACCCTTCCAAAACAAAAGATTTCTCTATGCTCTTACACCTGTGATTTTTCTTTCTTTTAACTCACTTTTGCCTCGCCTACTTTTTCTCTTATCTCTACTGTCAGGTCACAGGACGTTTATAAGTTATGAGAATAGCCTAATAAAGAATTCTCGGAGATGACTGAGCTTAACACGCACTTCTGTTCCCATAATAACCCTCATTATAGCACATTTGTTTACTCTTGAAAGCATACGTTGAAATGGTGCACTGCTGTTATCACTTTTTCCCAGTTAAAGTGCAGCAAGTTTCTTATCTTCTCAGCCACATAGCAGAGTTTAGCATCTGCCTTTCACACACCAAAAAGGACAGGAAAAGAAAGGAAGGCGAAGAGAAAACACAAAGACAAATGGAAAAGGAAAAGGCCAAAGGAGTCCAAAAGAGTTCCACACTCTTTAGAGGTGTTCAGACATCTCTCATTTTCCCTTTGTAGTAAGCTTGCAGACTGTGTGGATTATGGGAGGACCTGTCCCCTCCTATGCATGCTCTGTCTGCATAGGAGGGAGCGTAGGTTGAGCTCAGGTTCAAAATTGGTGCCCCAGTCTGGTTTACTGATAGACTTCAATATAGAGGTGTACCAGTGTTTTAGAAGTAGTATACTGGACCATGGAGCCATGTGGACAATACAGTGTGCTAGAAGTGGTATACTGGACCATTGAGGCACATGGACAGCACATCTTCATAGTCCAGTATACCACAGGGTGTGCTGCTGAAATGGGACCCCTTCCTGGCCTTTGGAAACCGTCAACAGGGGCTAGCACCAAACAGGCTATCCCAATCCGGACGGTCTTGCCCTGCGGCAGAAGCAATCTGCCACACATTGTTAATCCCGGGACAGGGCAGCCCACCCTGTGCAGAAAGGGTACGGGCAGAGAGTTAGATTTATTGCAGTCCATTGACAAGTACATTAAAGAATAAACTTGAAATGGATTAATTAGGTACACACTTTCTTTTTCCGCTACCATTACGCATGGTAACTTTCTGATGACTTGGTTAACCTGAAAAGGAAAAGATTGCAATTGTCAACTTCTGGGAAACCATGAACAACTCATTTTCTTTCTTTGCCTTGTTCCCTTATGCTGCCCAAATGTTGCTGGGAAATTGTTTTTTGGCAATATTCCAGAGTTAAGGTCTCCAAAATGTTCACTTGACGCCCAGATAGCTGGGCAGCAGTGCAGGGAAAGTGCCTTCTTCCGCACTGGTGTCATGTGCACATCCAGGTTGGGGTGTCCACGAAGCCATTTTTCACATTTCATTTGGTGTGTATCAAATGTGGAAAAATTCAGCTTTGGCTGAATCCCCCCCCCCACAAATGTGTGTGGGGGGCTTCGTATTCATGCACAATCCCCTGAATGTAGGCTCTGTTTGGTTCAGCCATGAATCTATGAATTCACGCATATTCGTACAAATTGCGAACGTTGCAAATATTTGTGCACCTCCCTAATCCAAGTGTTCTGATGGCATGAAATATCCAGAAGTGAACATGGGGCAGACTCACACATGTGCAGTAGCCATTTTTGCCTCAGATTCAGCCATGTGCAGCCACAAAGCAATACAGGAAATCAGCTAAAAGGATGTGTGACATCCTAACCTCTGGGTATAAAGCAAGATAGACATATAAATAGATATGAAGAGTCCTCCAGACATGCCAGAAGCTTCGTTTGGTCCCCCAAACTGCAGGAGCAGAAGCTTTGCAGGCAGAGCTATTTCTTGTCCTCCAAAGTAGAGGAACAGAAGCTTCAAATTTCTGGCATGGAAAGTAGGAGTGCAGTAAACACCTGTAAGTGCACAAAAATATGCTGGTTATCTAACATCTTTTACTTTGTGGGGTGATGGATTGAAGCAGCGAAGACGTTCCTGTCTGGAGGCAAATGTATCTATAGCAGGCATGTCAAAGATACGGCCCGCGGGCCGGATGCGGTCCGCGGAGCGTTTTAATACGGCCCGCGGCCACCCACTGCCGCCGCTGCGCGCCGCCCACCCGCCGCCACCATCCTCCTTGGGCGCGAAGGAGGCGAGGTGACGCGAGGCGAGCGAGCGCGTGGCGGGACCCTCCATTGCCCGAGTGTGCAGGCGCCGCCATGGACAGCCAGCCCCTCCCTAGCCACGCCCCAGTCCCTCCTCTGTGCCCTAGCCACGCCCCAGGCCACACCCCCTGGCCCTCCTCTGTGCCCTGGTCACGCCCCCGGTCCTCACAGTACTTTTTTTTTTTTTAATCCGGCCCTCGGCAAAATTGAGTTTGACACCTCTGATCTATAGCTTACCCTCGACAGCCAACGGCTGTTCTGAGGAGCAGGAGAAACTGCAGGTAGAATTAAACTTGCTACCTGTCAATAGAGCAAATATGTCTTGTTTGCTCCTTTTAAATTACATACTTTAAACAGCCTTCAGATAAAGGACAAGTTCTGATTGGCCAATTTAGTCTAGGTTTTAATCTGGATTTCTTTAATCAGCAGTGAGGTCTGTTTTGTGCCGTTCCCACTTATCAGCTTGTTACGTGGGCTTGCAGGGGAAAAGTCCCCTCCACTTCCTCCTTCCCTGAGCACGACCCCCTCCCCATACAGTCAGCAATTGGTCACTCTGCTTTTATGGCGAGGGCAAATCAAGCCCCACGACCTATATAAACCTGAGATCATGGCACACATCTATAATTGTGCAACACTGGCAGAGCAGAACAGCGTGACATGGGGGGTTATGGCTGCTTTGGTGCTCTGAAGCTGTCAGGAGCTGCTGCTGGGCACAGAGGAGAAGGGCAGCAGAGAAGAGAAGGCAGCAGCACTCTCCATGGCAGGAGATGAGGGAGAAACGGGATGGGGAAGGCAAACAGCCAGTCCATTTTGCTTGCTCTGGAGCCGCCTGGTTTTCTCCTTCTTCTCCTGATCAACAAGCACTGTCCATGCGGGCCGTTGATCTCCAGTCCCCCAAAGTCCCACTGTTACGATATTTATTAAACATATTAAACACAACAACATTAAACACTTCCCTGCTGATCTCTTGAAACTGCAGACTTTTTACTCTTCACCCCCTTCCCTGTCCCCCCTTTCAGATGGGGAACACCCCCAAACCATGGTTCCTCCCCCCAAATCTTGGTTGCATTCCCACTGATAAAAAGTCAGGATTATTGGTAGATCCAGCACCGAGGCCTGTTATAATCTGAATAGGCATTCACCACATTTTGGGGGCTCTAGTCTGCAGAAACAGGGGATATCTTGCAGTGTCAGAACAGGGAGGACTCGAGCTGAATTCAAGCCAGATTAAATCCTATGACAGAACGGGGCCAAAGTGAAGAAACTAAAAGATAAACCAAGCTTGTTTTTCTTAATCTTCCAATCAGTTCTCACTGCCTGGGTGATCTGTAAATGAGAGAGACTGAAGATACCGTACATTAATTTACAGTGCCACTGTCCCTTGACTTCTAAAGATATTTTTGTGAATTATTTACTATTGGATTTACTGCTAGGTTGGGAAAAAGAAAACAAGATATGAATGGTGCCTAGATGGGGATACCACTGAGCAAGTTCTTACTGTTATTTGGGGGTCATTTTTTCCAAGATTGGTTCTTGGTCTTTGTATTTGAAGAACTACATATTAAGATCCAGAGTAAGACTGAATTCATTATATAATCTGTTCATCTATAGACATCCAGGATCTGTGGTCCCTCTTCTTACAGCAAACAAAGCCAAACCTATTCCAATATTGACTTATGGGGCAGGTCTGGGGTTTCTCAAATCTCTCTCAACTGGAACAAACTCAGACTAGTTTCTTAAGGGGGATACTGGGTGCCAACAAAGCTGTCCCAGCCCCTGCTGCTTACAGCAGAACTTGGAGTCCAAGCCATTCAATGCTCCATTAATATCAAATTATTTAACTTCTGGTTACATTCATTCTCCATGTCTGGAATCAGATTCTTCACTGACTTGCTCCAACCGAGTGTGGACTAACTGGGATCTTCTTTCTGGCATTATGAATTCCTTGGGCTCCTCCTGGTGGCACGCTGCTACGCTCACCACCACTTTTCCTACTTTCACTTTCACTGACCTTTTAAATACAGCCAGGCAGCACGAAGAGTGAGGGCAGACAATTGGAGAAATGTGAGGAGCCGAAACTTCAAGTACAGGAACGGAACCTTTTGTCTGGCTTTGGATTTTTCTCACACCTTTGGTGCACAATAGCCACTTGGCAGCTGGTGAGTTGTTATTTCCCCCAGGGCAATAAAGCTAAGAGGGAGATCAGAACTTCTGTGCCATCCCCAACTCCCTAGAAGAGGGGGAGGGCAGGATTTTGCCTCATTACTGGAAGTAGAGCTTATCTGGCTGAGACACACCACATATTCTACTTTCAGATGTAACAGAAGAGGCGCTGAAGAGAGATTGTAGTGTGTGGTCCTGAGCCGTGGTCACCCCTTCACTTTGAACCTTCTTCAGTTCAGATGGCTTCCACACCAGATGGAAGGTGGAAAGCCCACAAATAAAATGGGTAGAAATGAAAAGGCATGAGCAGTCAGACCTGAAGAAGATTTAAAGTGAAGGGGTGTCAATGGCCCAGATGTGTTCCCAGCTCTTCTCTAATCCACCTTTTCTGCCTCAGAATGTTTATAAGAGGCAGACTGGTGTGGGAACAATCCCACCACGAAGCCTTCTGTAAGACGTCCTAAAAGATAGCTTTTGTGTGTGTGTCTGGTCACAATTGAACCATTTGCTCTTTCATTGGTGCCTTTTCTGGCTTTCTCTGCTCCACTGCAGAATGGCTGTATTCAGACATTAGAAAAGGGGTGCCTCAGGGAGACGATGTGTGGACTTGATTCTTTTCTGTTCCACCTTTTCTAACACAGAATGTTTAGATTAGAGGGAAGATCAGACAGGGGCACCTTTCTAAGTAGCCTCAGAGATTTCTTTTGCATGTCTGATTAAAGCCTGAGAAAAATCCTTCAAAGCCAGCCTATTTTTCCTCTTCCACTTCTCTCCTTGACTCAAACAGTACCTGTAAAGCACTTTGGCAGCAAACATCCAGGAGTGGGTGGTGGCATTCAGAATTGTGACTCTGCTCCAGCTTGCTCGCTCAGTCCCACAAAATCTCTTGGGTGACAGAAGGGCTCAGACCAAAAAAATGGGGGTACTTGCACCGCCAAAGGCAAGTGGATTTGGGAGAGTGACCAGAACCTGCAGTGTTGGTCCTGCAGTTGTGAAGCTTGTAGGCAATATTGGGAGAGTAGGAACGTGCACTCACTTATTTCCCCCATTCGCTTTGCATCCAAGTGAATGGGACGGAAATTCACATTCAAGTGAACAGAACCACTTTGAATATTCTAGGCTCCAAATTTACTTCAAACTCCTGCTGCCTTCAAATCCATTCTGAATAGCTTCCAAATCTGCTCTGAAGGATGCCCCAAAAGGTTCCAACTGTGCAAGCCATAGCAAAATCACAGTGTGGAATTTCATGCACAAAGGGCCTCCATTAAGTCATTGGCACCAGAGGAGCTCCATACTGCAAGTACCCCATTCTAGTAATTCAGGCCAGCATTTGCAGTGTCTTGGAAGCCCTCAGCCATTGAAGTTCTGCCTGTCCTACAGAGCCAACGGTTGCAAAGGTCTATAAAATCTTCATAATAACCACAGCAGCCTGGCCCCAAGATGACCTAAACTGTGCCAGTGTATGTGGCCCCAAATTGACCCCTGTAATCACTCAGACTGTCCCTGCACAAAGGGTGTGGCCAGGCCAGCTACAGACAGAGAAGAGGTGCAAGTAATATCCAAGCAGTGTGTGATCAGGTGTGTTTGTGTTACGGTTGGGTGGAACAGATGTTGTGTTAAGGTTGAGTGGAACAGATGTGTGAGGATGTTGGCTAGGAAATCAGAGATTTGCATTGCACAGCTGTAAGAATTGAGCCCCAATTGTGGGTTTCTACTCCCAGTTCCTAACCATTTTCTTCTGGTGTGGTGGACATGTTTCATTTGTACTTGAGCAACAGATGTGGCTAAGTAATCAGTGTGGCAACTTTGGGTGCAGTGATACCTTTGAGGGTTTTCATGCAGCCTACAAAGCTTCTACTGATGGCATTAGGAGGTGGTCTGCCTCTGATGGACAGCTGCTGGGAGATGATAGCCAGAGCAAGCTGTGAGCTCATCTCCTGCTGGGGACTTTCCTGTGTAGCTGGTTGGCCACTGGGAGAGCAGACTGCAAGACTAAAGCACCAAACCCAGAGATGATAGGGCTGCATTAGTCCTCAAGGGATCATTATCTCATGTTGTTTTCCCAACAGATGCATCACTCCATCCAAGTTAACCTGCTGGAGATGAAACAACCTGGGGCGTATTCGCAGTGCAGCCTGTAGTGCATAATTAGGCAACATCTGGGCAACAGCATCTGCACCTAGAAGGTCTGTTGCAGCCTCAAGGTGCCCGCTACCTTCCCAGAAGTTCCCTAATTTTACACTAGGTGTGGAGGACAAAATTACCCCAACTTACCTGATCATGTCCAGCCGGACAGCATTCTCTCCTCAGCTGGACAAGGTCACCAGAGCTACTATTCAAGCACGCTGGCAGCTCTGCTGCCCTCCTGATGTGACTGCAACTGCGCAGAGCATCATCATCATCATGACGATGGTTTTGATGCATGCACAGTTATGGAAGGTGCTACCCTCAGGATGGTGACTGGCCCCGGGACCGGTCACAAGTGAGTGAATATATAGAATATAGGGCATGTGCTGTAGTCACCTAGTGCCGCAAGTGCAAATGCAAGTTAATGTCGAGTGATTGCACGCCTTTCCCGTGCAACAGATGGGAAGGGCAAAGTCTCCTTGAGAGAGAAATAATGAATCTGTTACCATGTTTGCACCTTCTTCCTTTTCTTCCAGGCCTCATCTTGAACCAATGGCAGACCCAACTCCGACAGCTTCACAGAATCAAGCAGCTGGAGATTCAGAAGAGTATGACATCACCTCAGATGAAGACTTTGAAGAAATCAGAGATGCTCTTGAAAGAGGGAGTTTGGAAGACGCAGCCTCCAAGATCATGGAAAAGATGAATGCCTTGAAGTCTGTCTGCCTCAACATTGCCATAACAGGAGAGAGTGGCGCTGGTAAATCTTCGTTTATTAATGCTATCCGGGATCTAGGTGATGAAGATGAAGAGTCTGCCCCCACTGGTATTACAGAGACCACAAGGGTTCCCACAGCTTACAAACATCCCAAGCACCCTGGTGTGATCCTGTGGGACCTGCCAGGAATTGGGTCTCCCAATTTCAAGGCTGCCACCTACCTGGAGCAGGTGGAGTTCTCCCGCTATGACTTCTTTATCCTCATTGCCTCAGAGCGCTTCAGATCCAGCCATGCCCAACTGGCCCACGAGATCAGGCGAATGGGTAAGAGCTTCTATTTCGTGCGCTCCAAAGTTGATGCAGATCTACAGGCCTCCAAAATGCGCCGGAGCCAGACCTATAATGAAGAGGCGATCCTGAAGCAGATCCGACAAAACTGTCAGCAGTGCCTGGAGGCTGAAGGGGTGGCGTCTCCTCAAGTGTTTCTCCTTTCCAGCTGGGAGCTGGGCAAGTATGACTTCACGCTGCTCGAGGAGACCTTGGAGAGAGAGCTTCCCCACCACAAAAGGCATGCCTTTCTCCTCGCCTTACCAAACATCTCTGTGCCCATCTTGCAGAAGAAGAAATCAGAGTTAGAGAGACACATCTGGAAAATGGCTACCCTTTCCTGTGCAGCTGCCACAGTGCCCATTCCGGGCATCTCTATAACCTGTGATGTAAGTATCCTGATGGCGTGCCTCTCCTCATTCCGCAAGAACTTTGGCCTGGATGAGGAAAGTCTTGGCAGACTGGCCAGGAAAGTTGGCAAGCCTGTGAAGGATCTCAAAGAGGTGATCAAGTCACCCTTGTCCATGGAGATTTCCAGAGATGTGGTGCTGAAATTGATCATAAAGGGCATTGTGGAAGGCTGCAAGAAAGCAACAGTAATTAAAAAAAGTATTAAGCTAATTCCCATATTTGGCTCTTTGGCAGGTGGCTGTATATCTTATGCAACCACCTCCCTAATGCTCAAGAGTTCCCTGAACGAAGTAGCTGAAGATGCTCAGAACGTTCTCCTCAGGGCCTTCGACTCCACAGTTTAAAAGAATTCTGCTGAGGAGGATCCAAGCTATATGCTCAAGCTTTAATTTGTATCACACTGAACTGAATGTGGCAAAGGTACATCCCTCATGTGAGCTCAAAAACTCAAAGTAATCAAACAAGGTACCAAATAGCAAACAGGGCAATTCCACAACTGAAATGTGTTGGATTTTCTCCTTCACAATGGTGAATTCTAGTCCGAGTTGTAAAACTTGAAGCTGCTGGGAATGAACTTCAAACAATTTGTTTCATTAACGCCTTGATTCATTCTGTATTTTTAATCAAATAAAAGAAAAATGTCTTAAACAAGAATATATTCACACAAAACTTGTCTAAAGTTGTGATACTGAAGGAGGCCAAATTTGAAACCCCCTTCTATTAGCAGACTAGAGGGTATTTTTGGAATGGAGTGTGTCTTTTTATGGTTTGTTTTGGGGGTAATGCTATAAATTTAGCAACAACTAAAGGTAGCAAGGGTCCTGCTTGAAAAAAACATATGTTGATAATCTCCAGATTCCATTCGGAAAAAAAAAACCCATCCTTTGCCACTAAAATTACCTTGATTAGGGTCCCATTCCCACTCAGGTTTTAAGAGCTTTGAAAACATTTTGGAAATCCTTTGTCCCATTAAAAATTTGCTTCCCGCACTTTCCAAGGAGTAAATAGCTCAAAAACGCAATTAAAAAAACCCTTGGAAAAAGCTCTCTCTCCCATTTTTGCGGCTAGCCCACTTTATCTTTTTTGCTTTGAGAATGGTACCGCAGTATAGGGGGGAGAATATGCCTTTCTGGTTGTCTCCCCAATAGCTTTCTGTTCAATGTCTATTGTGGTTGTAGGTGCGTCATTAAATGGGAGAGATTTCACTCTTGGGCAGGCAGCCCCTTGGCATTCCTCCCATGTTATCATTCCCCTCCTCTTTTGTGGTAGGTAGGCAGAAAAGTTTTGGGTTAGGGCAAGACAGGATAATATTGCCAAATAAAGTATCCATTTGGACATAAAAAGCCCCCTCCCCGGACTGTTTTTTCCCCTCTCCCTCGTCCAGATCCAGTCTTTCCCCCATCCTTTCCCCTCTTTTCCTTCTTTCCCCCCTTTTTGATCGCTTCCCACCTGGTTTTGGGCACCTATGTCAGAGCTCTTTGCTCACAGGGAAATATTCTCATTGGCAAAGCCCTCTTCCCAGCACATGGGTTTTAAAACTTACATCTATATTCAAATCTGGCTGAAGGCATGTTCTGGGATTTATAAAAAGCAAATGGGTAAATTAACCAAACCATGACAAAATCACCCAAGATCTTGGGTGTTTTTTTTCAATATTGGAAGTGGATGGAGAATTTTAAAGGGGGGGAGAAATAAATTTATCAACCATAATGCACCCCCACTACCAGGCTCAAAACATGGGCTTGATCTTGGCTTAGGGGATTGATTTTGTGCACAAGTGCAGCGTTGCGGAACCAATCCCCAATTGGTGGCCCACTATGTGAGACAGGATGCTGGACTAGATGGGCTGCGGCCTGATCTTGCAGGCTCCTCTTTGGTTCTTATGTCCAGTAGCTCAGAGCTTCAGTCCATTCTCCCAAATCCTCGTGCATCTTTCAAATCGAGGTTAGTTTTCATGCGTATTGAACTGCACACTTGTAGTGTCTTCCCCCACCCTCTACCTATCCTGGTATTTTGTACAGAAAATTACATTTATTGCAGTTCATTGACAAGTACAATAAAGAATGAACTTCACACAGGTTAATTAGGGAGTAATTCATAGGGCAATAAAGGCAGAATCTCCAGCTGGAACAATACTGAAATCAGGTAATGTCTGCAAATATATTTTTCCACTATTTTAGCACTAGTTAAAAAATAAGCAACATCTAGGGTCACTTTAGGGAAGTTATCTCACAAAAGATATTTTACATAAAACCTGCAAGATCATCTAGGGAAGGCAGAGCACATAGGTGAGATCAACTGATGGTGGATTCTTTCATTAAAGACACAAGATTAACGAAATATATTCCATAGTTCCCACCTCTAGATCTGTTCAATGATATTGTCTCTGGGATAAAGGAGTTTTATGGAAATAACCTAACAGGATTTTGAGAAGGAAAAATGTTCAGTCTTGCCCACAAGAAGGTTTTTTTAAATATTATTTCCTTTTAGCTACCTTTCCTTCTGGCCCACCAGTCCCTCTAGCAGGGGGCCCAGAAGACACACTGCTAAATTCTTTGTTGTGCTCCCATGCACATAGTCTGGGGGCAGATGGTTTGGGTGCCTCTTATAAAAGGGCACCCTCTAACTTCTTAAAAAAGGCACCAGATAGTCTGGTTTCTGTTCGTTCTGCAGCTCTTTTGAGCATTTTACAAGCTTCTTCAGTGGTGTGATATGCAACATTTGGGTATTCTGATGGCATGAAAGACCTAGAAGTGCGTGATCACCACACAGATCACAGCACTATTTCAGGAAAGCCCATATTGAAGGAGGAGGAGGAGGAGAATTGGCTTTTCTACCCCACTTTTCTCACCCATTTATGGGTACACAAAGCAGCTCACAAAGCTTTCTATTCTTCTCCCCACAACCAAACACCCGGTGAGGTGGTTGGGGCTGTGAGAGCTCAAAGGAGAGCTGTGACTAGCCCAAGGTCACCCAGCTGGCTTCATGCAGAATCAAACCCAGTATTAGCAGATAAGAGCCCAGCTCCCTAACCACCAGACCAAACTGGCTGACTCTGGCACGTGCATAGCTGCTTATGGGATAGAACCAGCTCCATGCAATGCTGGCTCTGCATAGGAGCATCCCTGGGATGTCCCACACTGGAGCAAGTGCAGAAAAGCCCCAAGAGGGAGAACTCTGATGCTTGAGCAACTCAGGCTATGTTCACACTCAAGATTTAATCCAGTTTCAGTCCACTTTCAGAGTGAAAGAACACATCAGCAAAATGACTAGTCATTTTCTTTTTACTTTATTTTACTTTATTTTATCCAAGGTGCCTTTTCAGAGTTAGATAATGCCCCCCCCAAAAAAAACCGGCTTGTCTGGCAATGTGTTCTGTCCGTCTGAAAGTAGGTTGAAGCTGGATTAAAACTTAGGTGTGGACGCAGCCTCAGACTTTCCACACCTTAGTACCCAAACTCTGACATCTTTCAAGACCAAAGGATGCTAAGAAATAAACTTTCTTGAGTCAGGACATGACAATGACATCCATCTTCGCGGGTTTGTTATTTTTTTCATTGCTGCAGCTAATCACAGCCTCAGAGAATACTGCCATTTCATCTAACAGAACGCAAGGTGGACCTGGCACTTGTTTAATGCTAGACACACATCCCTGCCCCCGGGCCCCTTTCCAACCATCTTCCAAGCTAAAAACATATGCCGGTTTGCACGCCATTAAATTAAACTTCCTCTAACCAGCCAACACACCGTGAGCTAGAAAAAACAGCCTGCAAATAATTTATTATCCTAGAATATCACAGCATGCCTCAGATCCTTGTCCTCTGCTTTTTTTGTATTTAAACTTAAATACAAATGAATCCATGCATGAGCAACAACCGCGACTTTACCTGCTCCAGGACTTACAGCTTCAGGCAGCTTTCTTTTCTTCTTTATCTCACTCACTCACCCTTTCACACACACACAGGGCTTTTTTCTGAAGGCTACAGGGTTCATTCGCGGCGCTACAAAGTTTCGTTTTCGGTTTCCTTTAATCCACGGTGGATCCGCGCAGCAGCCGGGAACTGGGACTTCCCTCCACGCCTACAAATGCAAACACCTTTGCAAAATCCGGCTGCCTCTTCTCCTCCCTCCTCCACAAAATCCCCAGTCGCTTTTTGCTCGCTGTGGTTTTCTCCTTCTGGGAAAAAAACCCACTGTGATATATATTTCCTTTAAAAAAAAAAGAAGAGTATTTTTCACCCTTTTCTTTATTTTTTCTTTTCTTTTGCAACAATCCTCCACCGGTTGGTCCACAGCATCCTTCTCTTTTAAAGGTCTCCGAATTCATTCATTCATTCATTCCACTAGGAGGCGACAAGGAAGCAAAGAATAGAAAGCAAGTGCAAAGCAATATTCTTGCACTGAGTTCGGGCGTCAGGAGGAAGGGGAAGCCGCTTGCTCAGCTGTGCATGTCAAAACCAACTTTTCTACTCCTGGCGCGATCGCAACGGGCGATCCGAGTTACCGGGACCGGCGATCTGCCACGGATTTCCCTAAAAAACACTCAGGTACGTGCGTCCGTCCGGCGATTGGATAGGAGAGGTCCGGAGAAAGGAGAGTTTCTCTCCTTCTTTCCCCCAGTCCTGCAATGTTTTCCCCAGAGGCCGAGTCCGTTCGAAGTTGCTAAGCAGGGAAGTCTAGGCAGGGGAAGTTGGCAGCAGAGATTTTAATCTGAACGCCGGCGATCTGTTGCGGGATCGTTCCGGACAGGGAAGTGGATCGATCGCAACCCAGAAGCATTCAGCAGCGCCACTTGTTACCTGGGAGCAAGGAGCAGACAAACAGCGGAAAGAAGGAAAAGGCGCTTTCATTTTCAAGTCTGGACACGCGGGTGGGAGTTGGCGGTGGCAGATCGGAATTGTACTTTGTTTGTTTATTATTTGTATTCCTATCCCACCCTATACCCGAAGGTCTCAGGGCGGGTAACAACATTTAAAATCAGAGAGATATTAAAACAACAGCAGTATATATTAAAACAGTAACAGTGTTTGTAAAGTGGGACGTGAAAGTATATTCCCATTTAATCAAAGGCAGAGGTGCTGTGTATCGCAGGGTCTGGGGTTGTGTAGTTGGGAGATACCCTGTCCTTGATGGGGTTGCAATGCCCTGGAAGGGGCAGGTGTGTAATTTGGGGGTACTCCTGGACTCTGTGCTGACGCTTGAAGTTCCGATGGAGGCTGTGGCCAGGAGTGCCTACTCCCAACTATGGCTGGTGCGTCAACTGAAGCCTTTTTTGGACAGAGATGACTTGGCCACAGTTATCTGTGCTCTGGTAACCTATAGACTGAACTACTGTAATGCACTCTACATGGGGCTGCCCTTGAAGACGGTACGGAAGTTGCAGCTACTGCAAAATGCAGCAGCCAGAGTGCTGACCAGAACAGCTAGCCGGATGCACATCACGCCGGTTTTAAAAGGATTGCATTGTCTGCCAATTCACTACCAAGCCCAATTCAAGGTGTTAACTCTGACTTATAAGGCCCTAAATGACATGGGCCCCAAATATCCAAAGCAATGCCTTCTCCCGTACAGACCTGTCCGTGCCTACAAATATAGCTGTGATTTCCGTCTTCAGAGGATTTTTTTCTTGGAAGAGTCAAAAGCAAAATCCTCTGAAGACAGATATCACAGCTATATCCAAAAGCTTAGGTGCTCGGAAGAAACCTGGAACAAGGCATAACAGCCCCAAAACTGCCACAAATGAGATGGAATCCTGCTGTGAAGGCCTACATACAACCAGAGACAGGAGGTCTCCAAAGGCCACTTGCTGGGAGTTCATCCAGAGCAGTGAAGGTTATGTGTATATATTAACCAGGGCTCAATTTAAATATTTTGAAAGGAAGACGCAAAAAGTTACTAGCAGCAGTGAGATTCTAGCTGGCTGCTTCTTTTTATTATTATGGCCTGTTTTTATTGGTTTTGAATTATTCCGATACTGCATTCACACTTTTAAGTTTTAATTCAGCTTCAGAGTGAGAGAACACATTGTCAAAGTGAGAAGTCATTTTCTGTTCACTTTATTTAATTTTGAGTTAGATAATGTCAAAAACAAACAAAACAAAAACCACCCAACAATCCCAAACCCCAGTCTGCCACTTGGCTGGTTTGTTCTCTCACCCTGAAAGTGGATTGAAGGTAGATTAAAACTTCCATGTGAATGCAGCCCGGAATGGTTATGGAGAGCAGTGTAAATAAACAAGGAATTGAAATACAAAGTCCAGGAGAACAGAAAGGAACTAAAGCAAGAGGGAAAATAGAAAATGGACTTGTATCACACCGGGCTTAAAGGATCTGCACTGGTTACCTATTTGCTACCAAGCCCAATTCAAGGTGTTGACACTAAATGGCTTGGACCCTGGGTATCTGAGTGCCTTCTCCCATATAGACCTGCCTGTACACTGAGATCTGAAGGAGAGGGCTTTATTGTAGTTCCCTCTCTTGCAGAGGTACAAGGCATAGGGACATAGAAGAGGGCCTTCTCTGTGGTA
>MTQE01003491.1:8317533-8341474 GCA_014337955.1 Aspidoscelis marmoratus
AAAAAAAAATACATTTCCACTTAGCTGGGGTGCAAAGCTGCCCCATCCATACCATTGAGGATTAAGTAATGGACATGGATAAGCCTTGATTGGCGAACGGATGTGGGTAAGCCTTGATTCCCTTGACTGATGCATTGGGAGATCCCTTGCCTCTACCCACATGCTGTGATCCAGTTTATGTAAGATGGAGACAGGTAAGAGGAAGCTGCCGAAGGGACGAGGTAGAGGAGGCATGATTTAATCCTGCTGACCTATTGTAGGCAAATTATCGAGCTCTGAGTTGGACAGCCAGATTCCAGCTACTCACTTGCTTTGGGCAAAGCTTCATCGGAATCAGTATCCATAAAAGGCAGTAAGAACAGGTTGACCTCCGAGTCCAGGTAGCTCTGGGGCAGGCCAGGAAATATATTGCATTCCAGCATAGAGAGGGTGCCTGGAGGAGTTACAAAACTTTAGTAAACAAGCAAACTTAGTCAAGAACAAGAAGAGCTCAGAAATTTAGAGCAGGCCACTGACCTGTTGCATTAGCAACATGTCCCTGTGCTTGGGATGAGAAAGCTCAAAATATTTTTTTCTCCATCCACCTTTTTCCACACTTGGCATGATTTTGTACGTTTCAATAAAGCCCCTTCTTAAATGTCGTCCTTCAAGACTGATGAGGCCTAAACTTTGCAGCCGGATCCAACCCCTAGATCATTCTGCACTTTTTCCAGCACAGTCTAGCCTACAAAGGTGACCCTAAAGCTCTGTGATTTCATCCTTCGTACGTTTTGATCATCTGTGTACAGGGAAACGGCAACCTGTCTGCTTGTTTCTGAATGTAGATCAAATTTATTGGAGACGGTTTGCTTGCACTGTTTTTAATTCAGAGCCATATACAACCTAATGGTCATAACGGTCTGATTTGTATGCAAATCAGAACTTAACGATCCAAGTGCTGAGGCAATCCGGATAGGTTATGCCCCTGCAAGTGATGAAAAATCAAATCTCTGAAAAGTCTTCATTTTGGAAAACAAATGACAAATCTACTGGATTTTTTTTTCTTTCTTCTTTCTGGATTCACTGTCCCCATTCCCCATTTTCCGCAGGATTTTTTTCCCTACAAAGGAGAATTCAAAATGAGATGGTCCAAAATGCACATATGGCAACAGTCTCTTTCTATTATTCTAGGATTCTATAATAGGGAGGTGCATGAATATTCCTAACAGTTATTCAGATAAATGTGGACATTCCTTTACAAACTGAATGTTTTGAGTTACTTGTAGAAATAATTTGGACATTTGTATGTGTACGTATCCATACACATCGCACACGTATCTGTACACATCTGTACGGATACATATGAGATGAAAATGGGATGCGTACAAGATTCATATCATTAGATACATATTGAATATTCGAACAAACAGATACAAATGTATTTGTATAAGTTCAAGCGTCAAGACATTCATATGAATTTGGATATTTGGATATTTGATTTGAAGCAAATGTCAAAAATTGCATTTGTGCACAGCCTTATTCTATGATTCTACAGTTTTTTTATTCTTCGGTTCTATCATCACACAAATAAACTTCCCTCCCTTTCACTGTGCCTCCTAAGAGAGAGTTTTTGGATTCCAACCAGCAGGAGATACATCACCCTTGTATTTCAGGTGCGAGTGCATCATAATTTTGTCAATGACAAGGTGCATCTGCTTCAGATTCCGGGGACAGAAGTTTTCCCTCTTGGCTTTGTTCTGGAGAAAAACTAGAAAGAAAAAGAGAAAAGGTAAAGCTTTAGAGCTATCAGGACTAAATGCCATCTGCTTTAACATTCATAACCTGCGTGAATTCTTGTAATTGCGAAACCAAATGAACCATCTCCTAAGACATAATTAACCTGCACGTGGCAATTCCGATGGCCCCTCTGCCCATGGGTTAGCAGTAGTGGGTGCCATCTTTTTTTGCCATGAACACACGAGAATCCAGTCCAGATTCCAATGTGAAACTCATTTTGGGAACTTTGGGTCTTTCTGCACACACCTGTTGTATTCTGGATCAGCTGGTCTAGAACAAAGTGACCCATCCCAAGGCTGGAACAGATCACTCTGGGGTGGAACAATGGAATCCATACAGTGACAGCTGTTCCAGCCCAGCCCTTACACTGGCCTCAAAGCTCCCATGAGTTTCAAATCCAGCCTCCATGAGCTCTGATGGCCAGGAACAGAAGTTCCTGGCCCCCAAGTCCCTGGGAGACCTATTTTGGTGGCACAGTAAAGCATGCTGCTGAAAATGGTTCCCCAAGTAAACCAGAATACAGAAGCATAAACTTTCTGCACACCTCCGTATTCAAATAGCAGTGAGCAGCAGCTGGTAAGAAATATTAAGCAATCCCAGTGTGGATATCATCAATGGATTTGCTTGGCACCAGCTATGGTCCAGGGAGGCCAAGTGATGATGCCAGCTTTGGTTCACAAAAGCATTGTAGGTGGTAGGACACTAAGATGAAAGGAGACACCTCCAAGATGGTGCTTATGTTCTTCCATACCAATGTGCGGATAGTATTCTGTGCCTTCATCTGAGCCAGACGAGCCGCTAGATTCGTGACTCGGGGATGGAGTAGAGGGCTTCACCATCTCAGCTGTCTGCAGAAACCTACAGGAAATACAGAAGATGATCATGATTGCCAGATGGATATCAACCCTCTTTTGTAGTTATAAGTTAGCCACTAGAGTTACACTTTCCCAATTTCAGGAGGTTTGCACGGAAAGCCTCCAATGTCAGTGACTGAAGGGATAAAAACTCTCTTCAGTCAGAGAAATGATGTTGTTACTGGGTTCATCTTTCCTGGTATTAACAACTTAATGCCACAATAATAAGCCCTGCAGCCAAAACTAAGCACCCCACCAGACATCCATCTAATGTCACACCTCAAGCGTAAGAATGTGCTTTTGAAATGTTTTGAGGCTTTAAATACTAGCTACAACTAAACTTAAGAGTTAAAATGAGGATTGTGAAAGCACAAGCTTGAGATCGGAGAATCCAAATTACTATTCAGATGTTTTGGTATCAGATTGCCAAACAGTGCATTCTTCAAGAAGCTCCTGAAACAAGGCTAGAATGTAGGTTAATAATAAATGGAAAGAGAAAAAAGCACAAAACCCCACACAACGCAAGGGTTTTAATCAGGCAACTCTAGGTAGCAGGTATTTAGAAAAATATGTAAACCCTCACCCCCCCCCAAAAAAAAATGTGCAAGTTGCAAGTCTGACACAATTCTGCATCCTCAAAAATTATAGCTAAGTTTTTTTTTCAAATTAAAAAAAGATAGAATCTAGGCCATATGGTTGCAAGATATTAGCATATTTCAGAATCTCAGGTACTATGGAATTTTGAGGCAAGTTTAAAAGAAAAATCAAACTGGGCTTAGGAAGTAGAAACCTGAAAGGTTCTCCTCTACCCAGGGCCTAGAACTTCAGGGTAAACTGGGCTTTTGACCTAGCATCTGTAGCCAAGAGATGGCTGGCGAAATGTAGACATCAGAGCCTCTCAGTGTTTTCCCTTCCCCAAATCTGAAAGTGATCTTTCTCAGTACTGTCCATCTGCGCTGCACCTGGTGTTTCTGCCTAGAGTTCCACAACAAGCAACTGGGACCAACCTCTGCATTACACATTACCCCTTACCTGTAAAGGCTCAAATCAGTGAACCAATCCTGCACCACAATGACCACATGGCAGACGGTGAAAAGGAAAGCGGCAATCTGGAGCGACTGTGAGGAAAGCAGAACTTTCAGCAGAGGGACAGAATCCTGCACCATGCAACACAACTTCCATGAGGGTTGAGACCCTGGTTCCCAGGAACAAACCCTTGCTCCAGCTTCAGAATTTAGTACCATTTTGGCGGGGGACAGTTTAACATCAAACTGGGCTAGATAAGTTCATTGAGGGTAAGACCCAGCAAAAGATTTTATTTATTATTCGTATTTCTATCTCACCCTATACCCGAAGGTCTCAGGGCAGGTAACAACATTTAAAATCAGGCACATATTAAAGCAACAACAGTATGTACTAAAACAATAACCACATCTGTAAAGTGGGAAGAGATGGTATATTCCCATTTAACCAAAGGCAAAGAGGTGCATCTTCACTGCCCTTCTAATCATATACAATGAAGGGCCTGTCACACCTCAATGGGGAGGCTGGGGGCCACCACTGAGAAGGTCCTCTCCCAGGTACCCACCCCTTTTACCACTGAAGGTGGTGGAACAACCAAAATGAAGATGAGGGTGAAGGGTGATTTTTAAGAACTGTCCACAAATCAAACAGAACTCCTACCTGCATCTCAACATAGGTATGAGGCAGATTATACTCTGGAGGTAGCTTGCGATCATTGTTTATCAGATGATCTAAAATGGACGGGCTGAGAATCGGCTGTAGAAAAAATAATAAGATTGTTTACAGGTTTAGTTGTGATGATCTCTGAGACTACTCTCTGATGTCTGGTCATATTTCTTGGCTCAGGTGAAACTGAGAAGTGAACGTGAATGAAGGGGTTACTGATCACTTTGAGCAAAGAACATCCAGACTTTTCCCAGCATCCAAATCTCTCCAGAGACAAGGAAACGTTGCCCCTAATAGCTGGAAGGATCTACAGAGACTTTTTGCCAAATCACATACCTGAGTGTCAAGGAAGATGATGCGTTCCTGGGTGATGAAGAAGTCAACGCCGCTGGTCTGGTTGCCCCCACGCTCCTTGATCTCCTGGCTCTGAGTACGGAACACATAAGTTCTGGAAATGGGGGGAAAAAGGATTTCTGGAGAAGCAATAATGCTGGGCTGGCAATCCATCTTGCAATGCCCTTATGGTGGTACAGCCTATATGGACTGGCCAAAGGATTATGATGTTGCAGAATGCCTAAACATTTCAAGTCCTCAAAGGTACTTACTGCACCTACCTCTAGGCTGGATGGTATTCCTCTTCTGGGCCTCTTTCGTCTGCATGCTGGCATGCAAAGAAAACTGGCATGCATAGAGGTTCCCATGAAGTCAACCAGTAGTTGGTCACAACTTGGCAGTGCCCAACCACACCACAGCCCCTGCATACCTTTGATCCTCTTCCGGCTGATTGGCTGACAGCAGAGACATCACCATGGATTTGCCAGTACCCTGTAGTCCTAACACCCCAACCACCAGAACATCTGTTTGGTCCAGCAGGTACTAAAGAGTGACAGAAAAATACACACACATATACATTTGAGATCACAGACCCTGCATTACTTGGCATCACAAATATTTATTAATTAGATTTAGTGCCCATTTGCACTTTCCAGCCTGGTATGGCATAAGAATACCATCCGGTAAAGTTGGAGCACAGCAGCGGCCATTCACACTACAAGCACTCATACAGACCTGTTCCCAACCACCAGCGCTTGCAGTGTGGATGGCCAGTCTGGACTGCCAAAGGAACTTCCAAACTGGCATTCAGTTTGCAGTTGGATGTTGCCGTGGCAATCTGGCAGCTCTGTACAACTGTGAAGCTGCAGCCACGTCCCCTCACTGGACGTCCCCTCACCAGGAAAGGGCGCAAAATTTGCCATCCAGGAGCAATTCAGCCACTCCTGGTCAGTTCCAGAGAGGGCTACGGCAACTTCAGGTGAGTTGTGGCAGTTGGGTGCAGACAGAGTAATCCAGAGTATACAAGGCTGGACTGCTCCACCAAGTAAATTGAAAAGACCCTCATATACTACAGTTTTCAAAAGACTCTTAGGTGGTTTGCACAAAAACTGCTCATCGTGGTTTTACTTGATATTGCTCAGCATACAGACTTAAAGATCGAAATGATGCCCTGCTTAATCTAGTCTGTGGCTCTTCTAGTGCAGTTGCCTGTTCTCATACTGGCAACCAGTTGCCCGTGGAAGCCAACAAACAGGGCAAAAGTACACATCTTCCCCTGCTCACCGGTCTCCCAGTATTTTGCCTTTAGATGAACACAGCCTCCCCACAAGTCACACAGCTATTAGTGCCACAGACCCATCATGGTCCAGTCTTCTACCATGGCAGCAAGGTATGCTAGGAGTTGTAGCTGAGCAACATCTGGATAGGGATATGGTTGCTACCTAGCCAAAAGGGAGATCTGGAGAATGAAGGTATAAGGACAATGAAGAAATGTCAGAGCAGAGGGACTGGTGTGCAGAGAAGCTGCAAGAGAGAGTGGGAGAAGGAATGGGAGATAGAGACAGATCCTGCTCTTTGAAAGTTACCTCAATAGCGCTATCGCACCAGTTCATCTGGTCGTCCACTAACTTGATACTGTGCTTCATCTTCTCTGGGGCTAGTAGCTTGGCCTGACCAACTACAGCTGAGAAGGGGAGAAAAAAGGAACTGATGTCAGTAAGGGCTATACAACAGCTTCATCTCAAGTACCAGGCAACGAATTATAGTAATGGTTCTCCATACCCCTTTTTCTCCCTAGCCAATATTATGGCCCTGTCTACACTGGGCCTCACTCCAGATTATATCTTGGAATAGGGACCTGCCCACCCAGGGCCTGCTCTAGTCTCAGGAATAGCAGAAGGGATGGCATTCCATAAGGTAGGTGCTACCATCAAGGAGGCCTGACTGTGGACTATGATGGGAATGGCATTCAGTATTTCATAGGATCAGTCAGACCTCTCAACGTGATCTCAGGTGGTAGCAAAGGAGACAATTCTTTTCACAACCATTGGCCCGAGTTGTTTACGGTTCCTTTATAGGCCACAGAACTTTGAACCTTGCCCAGTAGCTACCCTGTGCAATTGCTTCAGCACAGGAATGGTGTGTGACCCCCTACTCAACAATCTGGCTGCTGCAATTTTCGACAGTTGTAGCCTCCACAGCAGGGACAAGGGCAGCCCCAGGCAAAGTGCATTACAGTAGTCTAAACGCCAGATGACTCACTACTTACGGTCCATGATGGCGCCAGGAGCAGTAGAGCCCATGCCTCTGTTCTGGATCTGGTAGACTGGCTGCGTGGGGCGCTGACCCTCCTTCTCCACCTTAGCAACTGCTGCTGGGGGCTGACTGGACGCCTCGGTTGCTCCCGTGGGGCCTTTGGCTTCCTCCCGAGACTTCATCAGCACAATGGGCTTCTCCATGGCTGGCGCAGTGGCAGGCGCTGGGGTAGGAGTTGGGGTTGGCGTCCCCTTAGACTGGAAGCACAAAGATGCTGACATCCAAATATCCCTCTTGACCACTGCACATTATAGCTGAGCATAAGGTACCTTCCCTGGCCTATAAAGCATCTAACAAAATAATTAAGTGCCATTTCTCTCTTCGTAGTAGCCTCCTGACTATGGAACAGCCTTAGGCACCTTCATTATATGCATTTAGACATCTGTTGAATACGCACCTCTTTAGCCTGGCCTATAGTTGAAGGAAAAGCATCCCCTCTCAACGAAGGCACTGTTGCTGTTTTAGCCAACCTATTTTGTCAGTATTTACAGGATTCTATGTACTGTGCCGTGGGACCTTTGGGTGCAGGGCAGGATAGAAATATAACAAAGGAAAGAAAGAAATAGGAAGGGAGAGGGAATCACTCCCTTTGTCTCCTCCAAAACAAACAGGCAAGCAGAAAGAAAACTGGCAACTAAGGGAAACAAATCAGATCCATCAGAAAACATAACAGATTGCTTAATGGACTGAACCAGAGGTTATAAAGTACATGAAAAAGCAAGCTAGAGCCAAAGTGGGTTTTTTAACTGTAGTTTTTACCCTTCCTTTTAATGTTTTGATAACAGCTCTGAGAAAGATCTTAAACAAATAAATATATTTCTGATAAGGGCCCAAGATTATTCAGGAGACCAACATTTCTCAGTCTCTTGAATTAAACATCAGGTGTCAAGATGTCTCCTAAATATATGCATCCTGGTTCCCATCCCAAAAGTGACGTTCCTCTGCCCTGCAAAATCTCCTTATATCTCCTGGTTCAAATGCCTGATTTAGCTGTGACCCAGACACAGACAGAAGCCACCGAGGCTTGGCTGTGACATTAAGAGTAGCATACAAATAAGCCAATCAAATAAATCATTGTTGTCCTTCTTTGAGCCCTGGCAATTCGGATTAGGGAGCACAAGGCTTCCCGCAAGAACTGGACCGAAACCAACCAGGACTCAGTTTAGATGCAGCGCGAAATCCAGTTTGTACTTCTGTCTGCATCAGTTCAAGATGTGTGAAATAAACTGCAACATCTTAACTGCCCTCAGATCCTGTGTGCTTCATTCTATTTTAATTTCACTATTTTCATGGCAATAACTGCACACACCCTGGGAAGAGAAGGAGGAAATGTTTCCATTTTCTTCTCCAACCACCAACTTCTTCTGATGACAGTAACAAAAGCAATGCGCCAACATGTACTGAACTCAGGGGCTTATACCTACAGACACCTGCACCAACAACTACACTTAATTCAGTCCTATGGCAAATACTGAACAGAGAAGTAAAAAACTCCCACAGAAAAGATTCCAGTGGCTTCCACCTGAGGGCACCCAACCCACCAACCCCCCGCTTTCAGGGAACACAACACAAGACCATATTGTGCTGCTTTTGAACCTACCCTCTCTGCAGGCGGTTTGGCCAATATGATTGGGGTCTTCTGCATCACAGTCCCCACTGGCTCATCAACTGGATCCTAAAAGGAAAAGATGATCAGACAGGGCATCCAGGTTGTCTTTCACCTTGGTTCTCTTGTGGCTAAAGTGTCATCGAATTCCAACGCCACCTGACTTTACTAGCAGAAGTGGTGGTGACAGCAATCGGTTTGGATGGCTTTAAGAAAGTGTTAGACAAATTCATAGAGGACTGGTCTATCAACAGCTACTAGAATGGAAGCCTAGGTATTGCCTCAAGGTTGGAGAGACAGGCAGGATGCCTCTGAAAACCAACTGCTGGGAATCGAGGGCAGGTGAAGCTTTTGGCTATAAGAACGCCAAGAAGCAAATGATGGGCCACTGTGTGAGGCGGGATGCTGGGCTAGACAGGCTGTGGCCTGATCCAGCAGGGCTCCTCTCATGACCCTATGCTCTTATGACTTCAACAGAACCTGCTCTACCAGGCTCCTAGGAAGAGAAGGAGGCATTGTACTTTTCTCTCATAAAACTAGCAATTTCTGATTCCACGGCCATTTCAGCACTGGGCCTTATTCCAGTTTATATGCCAGAATGGGCCCTGCTGTAGTCTGCACCAGCATGTAATGGCAGCAGGTCCCTGTTCTGGGATACAATCTAGAACAAGGCCCAACAGTGCAGAAAGCGTCCTTCTCTCCTTGAAATACTTCCCCAAGGAACTGTGTCCAAGTCTACCTTTTCCCTCTTCTCCTCCCTTCCAGCTCCTTTCCATTTTTGTCTGATGTCTTTAAGATTTTTTAAAGCCACTCAAAGCGGGATTTTTAGAACTACTGTAAACAGGACATTGTACTTCACCCGCCGCTCTCTGTCCCGATCCCAAGGGACATAGTCACGTTCTCGGCCAGGACCAGACAGGCTTTGGTGTCCCAGTTCCTTATCACGGTTCCAACGACGCCGACGTTCATACAGGCCAGGCTGGCTGTGCCCTGACTCGGACATGTGGAGAAAAGACCTGGGAAAGGGGGAAAATATTACCATAAGTTTTACGGACAATAAACTCAGGAAACTACAGAGAAGGGAGAGTGAGCAAGTGTGGACAAAGGGCACAGAGAATGTAGGGTCTCAGAAACTCAACAGGTCATCCCAATGTGATCAGAAGACAGGTCAAGGGTAGCAAAAAGGAAGGCTTTCGCCTTGGAAACTCCCTGTACACAACTAAGTAGACCTGAATACAGAAGCATGCAGCTTCTAGAGGAGTTGGATATACAGTACTGTGCAAAGGTCTTAGGCAGGTGTGGAAAAACTGCTGCAAAGTAAGTCCAGGGAGTGATTATATGTCTTTCACAAAGCCCTGATCTCAACATCACTGAACCTATCTGCAATTACATGAGGAGACAGAGGGATCTGAACAAGCCAACATCCACAGAAGATCTTTGGTGACTTCTCCAAGATGTTTGGAACAACCTCCCTGTCAAGTTCCTTCAAAAACTGTGTGCAAGGGTACCTAGAAGAATTGGTGCCATTTTGAAGGCGAAGGGTGGTCACTCCAAATATTGATTTGATTTAGATTTCTCTTTGGTTATTCACTTTGCATTTTGTACATGGATAAAAATAAACGATTACCACTTCTATTTTTGAAAGCATTCTTACTTTACAGTATTTTTTCCACATTTGCCAAAACCTTTTGCACAGTACAGTACATTTAGGCATGTTGCTCTCTAGCACTCAAATGTAGCATCATCTCAAAAGTAGCAAATACTTGCCAGCAATTTTACTTATCTTTTCTTGCTGGGGCTGAATTGACAGAAGAGGGAAAGACGGTGATTAAATTTAGGGAGCAGCTTCTGCCTCAGTGTAATGGCCAGTGTTTTGATCACACCAATTACTTGGTGCATTGGTGTATTTAAATCTATGCACAATAATCAGAGATTTTAAACCATGATGCTGTTTTTAGGGATTATTCTACTACAATAAATCTGAACTTGATTTGAACTCATGGTACAGATCACAAGACAGTAGCATTTCTGAAACCTTATTCTCCAAGACTGCCCTGAAAACAAGCCCCTCCCTAAAGCAGAGAAATGGAGATGGATTCATGGATGTCAGGTATATCAGTGGCTACTGGAATGGATACCTAGGTCCTGCCTTTGGTTTGGAGAGGCAGGCAGGATGCCTCTAAAGGCCATTTACAGGGAGTCCAGATCAGGTGAAGGTTTTATCTAGTGGTTAGGGAGTTGGAATCTTATCTGAGAATACCTGGTTTGATTCCATACTCCTCCATGAAGCCAGATGGGTGACTTTGGGCCAGTCACACACCTCTTTTCTGAGCTCTCACAGCTCCTGGTTGTCCCACCACCTTCAGAAGTGAGGCGGGTGGGCACCTGGGAGGGGGCCTTCTCAGTAATGGCCCCTAGGCTACGGAACAGTCTCCCCCATGAGGTGCATCAGGCTCTTTCTTTGATTAGGTCCAGGAAGGCGGTGAAGACGCACCTCTTTGCTGAGGCCTTTGGCTAGATGTTGGTCATGTCTGCACCCCACTGCACAAGCCACTGTTTTAATTGATACTGTGTTGGTTTTAAATCTTAATATGGGTGGGCTCTGTTTTTGTTTTGTTTTGATATGCTGGATTTTAAAAGCTGTTGCCCGTTCTGAGACCTTTGGGTATAATAATAATATTTAATAATAATAATATTTATTTGTATACCGCCCTGTGGCGAACCAATCCGGGCAGTTAACAACAATAAATACAATAAGAACATCATATAAGAATAAAACATTATAGTCCCTCCCCCCTTAAAAAGTATTAAACAATATGACAAATTAAAATACAGTATCAAGAGTGTAAAACATAATTAAACGTAATTAAACGGACAAACAACCCTAGTGTCCCTCTAGAGCTCCTCAACCATCACTAAAGATGGGGCCACGAGAGGAAAGAGGGGGTCAGGGAGCCCAAGCCGGGATGATTACTCTGGAAAAATTAATCTGGAAAGGCCTGCCGGAAGAGAACCGTCTTGACAGCTTTTTAAAAGCTGTCTAGAGATGTCAACTGACGGATCTCATCCGGCAGGTCGTTCCAGAGTTTGGGGGCGACAACAGAAAACGCCCTCTGGGAGGTCGCCACAAGCCTGGATTTTAAATGCTGCAGTAAGTTCCTCCCAGAGAAGCGGAGAGCGCGGGGAGGATTGTACGGGAGAAGGCAGTCCCTGAGATAGCTTGGACCCAAGCCATTTAAGGCTTTAAAGGTAATAACCAACACCTTGTACCGGGTCCAGAAGCTAATAGGCATCCAGTGTAAGGGCCTAAGAACCGGAGTAATGTGGTCCCTCCTAGATGTACCAGAAACAAGCCTGGCTGCCATATTTTGTACCAGCTGAAGCTTCCGAACCAAGTACAGGGGTAGCCCCAAGTAGAGCGCGTTACAGAAGTCGAGGCGTGAGGTTACCAGTGCGTGCACAACATTTTTGAGGTCCTTTACTTCCAGGAAAGGGCGCAGTTGGCGTATCAGCCGAAGCTGATAGCAGGCGCTCCTGACCGTCGCATTTACCTGATTTATCATCAGGAGCGACTTGTCAAGGAGCACCCCCAGACTGCGAACGGGATATAAATTTAAATAAATAATCAATAAGGTTCATTCTGTTCTGTTGGGCAGAGTGCCCCAGCACTAACTAATGGCAACCAGAGGCCAAACACCTGAGATCAGTTTCTGCATCCTGCCCTGCAGCAGCCAAGCCCAAAGGAAAAAGGGAGCATTGCAGCAAACGCTCCAGCAGGCTGATTTGCTGCACGCGCCTCCAGCTGGTAGAAAAAAGTGCCACTAGCCGGAAGTATAGAACGCGCGGATGAATACCACAACCACATCCTCTTAGCATAAAGGCGGGAGGAGACGGGTGACAAGTCAGAAATTAGTCCCTTCCCTCCCAACCCACCCACCCAGAATTCCGCGGAGAAAATACCTGGCCAAGGGAGAGCGGCGAAAACCAGTATGGTTCCCCTTTCAGAGCCAAGGCGCGGGCCGAGTGTCGCTCCGCCCGGCAGGTAGCGTGAGGCGTCGCCAGCACCTCGTTACAAGTCGACGACCCCGGAATGCGGCCGTTGTGAATCAGCGAAACTTGGCAGGTAGAGACAAAAGTGCCTCGTCGGCCACCGTCCTGCGAGGGCGCATGTTCATGACGTCGTCGTTGTCGCCGGCGTGGTGCCCGGGCGGAGCCGCCTCGCCGCGCATGCTCGGTTTGCGTTGCTCGTTCGCGTTGCAGACGGGTGGTTCAAAGGATTCCGTACCGCGCATGCGTGAGATGCTCAGCCATGGGAGGGGAACGAAGGTGAAAGTAGGGCGGGGAATGGATTCATAGCAGGATCCAGTGGGTGGAGTAGCTGTGAGAAATAATAATAGGATAATACTGTGGGATAAGGGACTGCAGTATGTTAAAGAATTCTTTGGCAACCCTTGGCACCAGTTTTTTATTATCATCATCATCATCATCATTTATTTATATTTTCTGCCTTTCACTGAATGGTCCCAGGACAGGTTACAATGAAATTAAAATATATCAAATAGTAAAACATAATTAAAAATATAACTCCCTCCCTCCCAGGACAGCACCTTGAGGAAGCTGTTTAAGAAGCAAAAGTCTGGGTAAAAAGATATGTTTTCACCAGGCACCGAAAACTATGCAATGGACGCACCTGATGAGCGTCAAGAAGGAAGCTGTTCCAGAGTCTAGGGGCCACAACAGAAAAGGCCCTCCTGCAAGTCCCTATGCCTAGTAGCTTTGAAAGGGATGGAACTACAAGAAGGCCCTCTCCCTGAGATCTCAATGCCAGGGCAGGTCTATATGGGAGAAGGCATTCCTTCACATACCCAGGGCCCAAGCCATTTAGGGGTTTATATGTTAGTGTCAACACCTTGAATTGGGCTCAGTAGCAAATAGGTAACCAGTGCAGGTTCTTTAAGACTGGCATGATGTGCGTCTGGCCAGACTCCTGTCAGCAGTCGAGCTGCTGCATTCTGCACCAGTTCCAACTTGTGAACAGTTTTCAAGGGTAGCCCCCTGTAGAGCACATTGCAGTAGTCTAATCTGGAGGTTACCAGACCCAAGTTATCACTGTGGCCAAATTGTCCCTGTGGCCAAATTGTCCCAATCCAGGTAAAGCTTAAGCTGGCAGACCAGATGGAGAAAATGGTAGGCACTCCTGGCAGTCGCTGCCACTTGGGGCTCAAATGACAGCATAAGTAATATTTGCATCCCACCCTTCACTTAGAGGTCCCAGGGCAGGTCACAGTACATCATAAAACACAAAATACTAAAACATATTTGCAGTATAACCCATACAACCCCTTGCAAGTACTTAAAAGAAAAAAGAAAAAAACAATTCTATCTTTAAATGTGCACTTGAAACTCTGTGTGCTTTAATCAAAATGAAAAGTGTTCCCTTCTGATTTTATTTTTAAAATATGTGCTCTTATTTAGCAAATTAATTAAATGCATGTTGTTTCTCAAGACACCTTCCAGTCAATTAGCTTTCTCTGTTTCCCTTCTAGTCTTGATGGCTGGTTCATTAACAAATATGTGAGAACTCATAATTCCCTAAAACAGTGTAACTATTCTTGGTCATTTCTGATATTTTAGGCCCTGGATCTGGTCTTGGAAAAGATGTAGTGTTCAGGATTTAAATGCTCTGGAGTCAAAGCTTTGTCTTGCGAAGAGACCATGAAAAGACCCCCCAAATTAAACAAAAATAGCTTGTAACAGTACTACTTTATGGTACTCAGTGCAAGCTTATTCCATTATTTCATCATATTTTTACTAGCATCTTTGCAAGAGGGTATTGCTTCACCTGATTCTTTTTTCTTACAAGCATTCAGGAAATCAAGCAAATGAATTTTCCTTATCCTTCCTCAGTGACCCACCAGCTGAACAAAACATTGTGTAGTTCTCAAATATTTTTGCTCACTGACCTCCTAAGATCCTCATTTTTTCACTGTCCCCTTGAATGTCTCAGATGTGCTTTCAATCACAGGCAAAAGAAATAAATGATGCAAGTATGATTTTCTGATGAAATAATTGAAAGTCATGCAGCTCAGAAGCCACATCAGTCCCCAGAGGCTCTGTACTGACACTGCTGAGGACACAGGCATCTCTGGATTCATGGAGTTGTTACATGGAAGGGAAGAGGACACAATCTGATATTCTGCTTTGAGCTCTTGGGATGTAAACGCCAGGAATTTACTTAGGGCAAAGTCAGGCAGCTTGGGGTTTGCCAAATTGTGGTTTGCTCATCTGGAATAAAGCTGTAGCAGTCCAGTAGGATGCTTTTTAGTTGAGTAGCACTGAATCATGGCCAAGTCCTTATTGACCACATTGCTTCACCAAGGGCACTGGCATGCAGGTTTCTTGGCAGATATACAGAAGTGGTTTGCTACCGCCTCCTTCGGGGGGCGGGTGGTGTTGAAGAGGCAACCCTCTACTCCCCAGGCCTCTGAATTACCCCATACCAGTGAGCTACAATCCCCAGACTGGCATGCTTGTGAAATGTTTGCTGCTTCCCCAGAGAAACCAGTGCACAGTGCAGCAGACAGAGGCTGTGGTCACACATAAGGTTTAATCCAGCTGCAGTCCACCTTAATCCGGATGCAGTCCACACATCAGCAAAGTGAGTTATTTTCTTATCTATCCCAACGGTTAAATTTCTGAGTTAATTTAACACTGAAAGAAAGCAGCTTGTTGCCCTTTGCTGATGTGTTCTCTCGCTCTGAAAGTGGACGGAAGCTGGATTAAACCTAAAATTTCCCACAGTACTTTATTGTTACTAAGTAGAAATTGTTTTCCCCCCTAAGAGAGGAGGAGAACACTAGTTAAGATGGACTGTGGCCATACCTAAGGTTTAATCCAGCTTCAGTGCACTTTCAGAGTGAGGGAACACGACAGCAAAGTGACCAGTTATTTCCCTTCCACATTATCTATTCCCAGGGTGATATTTCTTGAGTTCTTTAAAAACTGTTTTCTTTCAGTGTTAGAATAACTCAGACTCAGTTCATAGTCCATAGCCGCGGAAAGAGCGCAGCTTGCCACTTTGCTGATGTGTTCTCTCCCTCTGAAAGTGGACTAAAGCCGGATTAAACCCCAAGTGTTACCACCCAGCCAGAGAGTCAAGGCAGCCTCTCAAGTTCTGCAAGGGCAAGAACTACAGCTCCCAGCACCCTCTGTGCTTTTCCCCCGCCCCGCCTCCGAGTTTGGGGCCAGTTCCGGCCGGGACGGGTTGCTGGGAGGAAGCGTCGCTGCTGCTGCTCCTGCTCCTGCCGCTTTCTGCAAAGGGGAGGCGGCCGCCGCCGCCGCCGCTCCGGCTGCTGGCACTGCGTGATCTCTGGGGCGCCTGGTGGCGGCGACCGGGTCCCCCCGCCAGTGTGCGCTCGGGGTGGTGGATGCTCAGGATGCGGCAGGGATCGCTGCTCCGGCCTGCAGGAGCCGCCGCTGCCGGGCCTGCTGCTGCTGCTGCTGCTGTTGGTGCTGCCTTGGGAGGCGGAGGGGGAGCGGCGGCGTAGCAGGAGGTCAGTCCGGGAGGGCGGACCGGTGGGTGGGTGGGTCTCCTTGGCCTGCCTTCTGGCGCCGGCCTTGCGAGGGGGACCTTGGAGCTGGGGGCGCGCAGGGCAAGGGCAGCCGCGGAGAGAGGCCGGTCTGGTGTGGCGTTGGGCTGCGTGCAGACGCAACAAAAGGGGCGCCTCCTCAAGGGGACAGCGTGGCTGTGGTCGCACCTGAGGCTGAATCCAGCTTCAGTCCACTTTCAGGACGACAGGGCGCATCAGCAAAGTGACCAGTCGTTGTCTTTCCACGCAGTCCATCCCAAAAGTGAATTTTCTGAGTTATTCTAACACTGAAAGAAAATAGTTTCTCACTTTGCTGAGGTAGTCTCTCTCTCTGAAAGTGGACTGAAACTGGATTAAACCTGGGCTGTGGTCACGCCTGAGGTTGAATCCGGCTTCAGTCCACCTTCAAAAGGAGAGGACACATCAGCAAAGTGACCAGTCGTTTTCTTTCCACGCTGTCCATCCCAAAAGTGAATTTTCTGAGTTATTCTAACACTGAAAGAAAATAGTTTCTCACTTTGCTGAAAGTGGACTGAAACTGGATTAAACCTGGGCTGTGGTCACTCCTGAGGTTGAATCTGGCTTCAGTCCACCTTCAGAGCGAGAGAACACAACAGCCAAGTGAACAGTAATTTTCTTTCCACATTGTCTATCCCAAAGGTTAATTTTCTGAGTTATTTAACCCTGAAATAAAACAGCTTCTTACTTTGCTGGTCTATTCCCTTACTCTGAAAGCGGACTGAAGCTGGATTAAACCTCAAGTGTGACCTCAGCCCCTGTGGCCTCGTGTTCCAATCCTGCTCTAATCCTCCCTTTTCTTGTGCGCAGCATCCGGGAGAGGGGATGGGGGGGTAGGCTGGTGTGTGAACAATCCCACCTCGTAGCCACTCAGAGGCGCCTCAGAGATGCCCTTTTTTTTTTTTTGCTGAGTCTGCTCTCCCCCCCCCCCCGCCTTCCCAAAAATCTGTGTGAACAGGATGGGCACCAGGGTGGCCAAAACTTTTTCCATGGGTCATTGAACTACAGTCCTCTTTAGCCTCCGCTATTCTGGCTAGTGGCTAGGAAAGGTGTAAGTCTGAGGGGAGTAAGAAGGGAGTGTCCTCAGGTTTAGCCCTCAGTGGGGCACTTTTCACTGAGATCAGTTTGAGAAAATGGTGGTAGTGACTTTGGGGTCCTGGAGCTTCTTAAGCTTGGTTAATCTGTTACAGGGCAGCTCCCAGCTATGTTTGGCTGTGGTCACGAATGGGAGAGAATCTCTTGATAGAAACAGCTTCGAGGTGGGATTGTCCACACACCAGTCTGCCCCTCTCCCTGTCCTGAACATTCTGTGCTGGAAAAGGTGGATTGGGGAAGGCTTGGGAACACAAAAGCCACACACTGTCTCTGTTGTGCCCCAAGGTTCCTCTTTTGATATGTCTGAACACAGCCTTCTTCTCATGGAAACAAAACCTTTTCCAGGTCTTTTGTGGCCTTCCAACATGCAGAACAGGGACTGCACAGACTGGGCCTGTAACCTACATTTGCATCTTGGCTGACAGTGACAAGACTTGTGAGCTCTGTGTGGTTTGCCATCCATGCTCTATAGTCAGGATTTCCTGGGTTATGGCCTTACTCAAAGCAGAAATGAATGGTGTGTGGCTATCCTCCCCAGGTCAGTAGCAAGAAACGATGGGAAACAGATCTCTGGAACATTTAGCAAGGATCTCTCACAGGGGGCTTGGAAGCTAATCCCCTTGAGGTGGTACAATGGAAGGATTCTGAGCTCACTAAAACAACAGTCTTACGCCCACTTGTTATTGAGCAAGACCACCTGGAATCAGGTGTAATAATAAATGTGCTTGCTTAGAAGCAAAGTTATATCTAAAACACTATCTCCCCCTAGCATTTGATGTTGGTTGCATCTTCTCCTTAGCGTACTGTGTTACAGGAGAAACCATCTCTGTATATCAGTGGTGATCTATAAATAAATGGTTCAGATAGTTCAGCACATTTTCTAAATCCTCTCATTTAGAGGTACGTGAAAGCCTTCTAGAATAATGTTCCTGAACCACAGCTCCCAGCATTCAGAGATTGTCATGAACTACTGGGAGCTGAATGTTGGGAGTTCTCTATGCCACTTCCTATCCAAGAATCCCAAAGCAGCTCAGGAACATGTGGAGTAGTTTCACAAACATCTGGAGTAGTTTCAGGAACATATAGAAGGCCGCTGTGGATCACCTCTGTTCTAGCTCCGTATCCCACCTTATCAAGTAGGGCCCCTGGAGTTTCATTATTTTCCCCTGGCTTCTTTGCATTATTTTTTTAATGTGGCAAGTTGGCCCCATGGTTTCTTGGTGGTTCAGTGGCTCATGGGGGATTCTGGATCCCTAAGTGTGGGTGTTGGGAGGAAGGGAAGAAGGCTTAAGGTGCTTCTCCTTATTTCAGGGCGCAATGGATCTGGGAGCAGGGATGGAAGTCGGAGCTGAAATTGAAGTGACTGAAGATGGCCTCCTGGAGGATTTGCCTCTGCACTTGGTATGGAATGGTCCAACTCTATTTCTGGTGTGGGGATGAGTGAGTTGTTTTATAGATACACCTTCCAGATGGTAGGACATTTGGGGGTGAAAAGCCCAAGGACCTGCGTCATCTGCCTTTTTTTTTCTCTCTTCTTCCTTCATCAATTCTGCAGGCATTCCAGATCCTCCCTCTCTCTCTGGGGGTTTTAGGCATTTGATTGTGATAGGGAAAATACTTGTTTTCTATCCACCTTTCCTATGCCATGCATGTGTTTATATTTTTTAGTCAGATCCCCTCTAAAGCGCTAACTTTCAAGGCTGAACAGGCCTAGATGTTGCAGCCTGATTTTGTAAGGGATCTGGGCTGGGCACTTCAAAGCCATTCAGCTGTCCAAGATGCAGGAAAGATGCATTAAAGTTTGGCACAAACACACCTGACAGTGCAATGTGAAACAGGAGAACCCGACAAAAAATGCACCTATATAAACATAGGCCCTCAGTTATATCCATGTAAATGTAAGAGTCCAAAACAGCAGTACACCAACCCTTGGATTTTCAAGTGAGGAATCCAAGAATTCAGATTATGTTACCAGGCTGCTGATCAGTACAATGCATTTGGCGGTGGACCTTTGAAGCCTGGAGTCTGCTTGTGGGTTCACCTGGGTGCTTTGAGCCCTAAAGCTAATTGCTGTTTTGGACACCGTACAATAATGGGTTTTATGTCTGATTAGATATAAGTGAGACTTTCCCCTGAATGCATGGTTTTTAGATCGCTCATTGAGGATTAAGTCATTGAGTCATACTGTAGGAACTGTTACCTTTTTTTGTGTGTTTAGGAGATTTGGGTTTGTTTGTCTGTCTGATCAGTCCAATTATCATACCAAGCCAGTGTTTCTTTCCTCACTTCATACCACTCCTTCCCTGGTTTGGTACATCGGCAGCTACTGAACCGAATGAATTTGGCCAATGCAGCAGCTTCCAAATTGCTCCAAAACAACAGCAGTGGCTCTACACAAAGTCAGGAGTGGCCTTGCTGAGCACCCGACGTGTTTTCCTGCTTGTTGAACAGCCAGATTCCTCCACATTGGGGGCCTCCATGCTGTTTACAGCTGCACAGTGCCAAAGTGCCCCCTTCCTATCTCTAACCAGCACTGGCATGCTGCCCCTGTGACACCCAAGCCTTCTGTAATATAGGATGTAACGTTTAGTAGGGCCTGTTTCGCTTTTACTTCTGTTGACTGCAGCTCTTTCAACATCCCTTTCTCTCTCCCCTCCGCCTGTCTTGTAAATCAGGAAAATGCCAAGAACTGCTTCTCTTGGGAAACCGTGGACTTCTCGAGCAGTGATGATGACGGAGAGGCGTATTTCACTTTCTGCTTGCCTGTCCGGCGCCCGCCTCGCCCCATCCAGCGCCTTCCGGCCCAGCGCCGGCCGACCCAGCGCCGGCCAGCCTCTCCTTCCCTCTTGAAGCCGCCCCCTTGTGAGAAATGGATTTCCCCCTTGTACCCTTTCCCGCTGCACACCAGCGTCTCTGCCCCGGCCGGTTTCCCATCGTTTGGGGCGCACCAGTGCCAGAAGTGTTTGCAAGTGTTCATGGAAGAGTGGCACTATGCCCAGCACCTCAAGGACCATGCGGACGAAGAAGCCCAGAAGCAAGCCACGCAGCTACGCCCCCGCTCCCCACCCCGCAAACTGCGGTGCTTGGAGTGCGGCAAGCGCTTCTTGCGCCCCGAGCATTTTGCCCGGCACACCAAGTGGCACCTGAAGCTGGTGCGGAAGGGCATCAAGGTGTGCCACAGGAAAGGGAGCAGGCGCTCATCACAGGCTTCCTACGTCTACACTTCTCTTGGGGCTGCTGAAAACCAGACTGGAGAGAAGGACATCGCTGGCCTCCCGAATATTCAGGACAGCCTGAAGCAGCTGAAGGGTGTCCAAGAACCCGGACTCCAGAAGGCGGGCAAGCGGAAGGCGGCCAGGCATCCGAAAGCCATGCCCGTTGAGGCTTCTGTAGAGGAAGGCTTCCTCACCTCTGCGCATCCTGAGGAGTCCGTAGCCATCCTAGATGGGGAGGTTGGCATGACTCTTCTGCAGCCGTGGCAAAAGCAGGAGGCCATTTTGGAAGGGCAAGTGGCCGCTGGGCTTTTCCAGCCCTCCACCATGAATATGGAGAACCAGATCATTATCCTGGATGGGGACGAAGCCGAGGCCATACCTGTCACGCCAGGGCATCACTACGCTGAGGTGCAGACGACGGTCTTCGACAGCCAGGGGGCTGCAAACTCCCTCAGGGGGCCACTCCTTGTCAGAGCGGAGGAGCAGGCAGCCATATTGGATACCCAGATTAATTTGAATTCGCTACAACTCGGTGACGCAAAGGAGCAGGCTGCCCTGGCCTCCAGCTGGGTGACCCAGAACCCTTGTACTCTTTTTAGGACAGTGCTTCTCCAGACTGAAGAGCAGGCCACCCTTGTGGATGGTCAAATTGAGCCTGGCCCTCTACAGCAGGTGATCATTAAGACTTCAGAGGTGCCCCCCACGCTGTACGTAGACCCAGAGCCTCATCATTCGCCTCTGGACTCAGCTGCCCTCCATTTAGTCCCCATGCATCAGGAGTCTCAGATTATAACAGTCCCCTGTGGGAGTTCCTTGACCTTGGACCAGGTGGACACCGTGGAAAGCGAGGAGAATGCGTGGGAGGCTCAGCCAAGCTCTTTCCAGCTCTCAAGTTACTTGCCCAACGTGTACCAACAAAATAAGCAACCGTCTCCCACGACCACCGCCAGCCTTTCACCCAAGGGTCCCGTGGTGGTCCGCCTGGTCCCTTGTGCATCTGGAGAACACCCTGAGGTCTTGGATCTAGAGTATGACACGGGGGGTGGCATTCCGGTGGCCTCTGAGCCGTGGGAGGGTAACGTAAGGTCCACAGAGGAGTGCTATAACTCGGAAGAGGTAACGGAGGACAGTTTGATTGTTGTTGAGGTTGACCCAGATCTGGGCGACCGAGGCGTGGTGGTGGACTACCCCCAGGACCAACCTGCCACTGGACACCTCTTCCACCGGGCTATAAAGCCGGCCCACAGAATCAAAGTCTGGCGCTTCAAGTGCCCCGACTGTGGGGTACGGTACAGTCAGATGTCCCAGCTCCGCTCCCACCGGAAGTGGCTGAAGCGTCGGGGGCGGACCTTCCTGTGTGAGTGCGGGACTTCCTTCCGCGGGCTGCTCCATCTCCTCCGGCACCAGCTCCGGCACTTGGACGAAGCCCTCTTCATCTGCTCGACTTGCGGGAAGTCCCTCAAAGGCCACAAGGGCCTGGCCAGGCATAGCCCCTGCCGCCCAGGGCCTGCCCATTTCAGCTGCCTCTGCGGAGTCACCTTCCAGCGCTTGTCCCGCTATCTATGGCACCACGTGAGGAATCAGCGGCCTGGCCTGCGGGTTTACACCCTCTCGGGGTTCCTTGCATCCAGCTGAGCGGGGCAGGTCTGATCTGGGGCCCATGGTGAGAGGAGAAAAAACAGGAAATCATGCCAGAGAATCCTGGCCACTAAAGATGGGGAGGCCTTTGCTGATCTGGGGGAATTGTCCGAAATAGCTGGCTGTGATGGTTCACTTGATTTTTTTTTTGGGGGGGGGGGGTTGCGGTGTATGTCTTTGGGGTTTTGCCAGTGTAATTATCATGATGGTCATTAAATTGCAAGGTTGCAAAGGCCTTTGGGAACAGATTCCGAGGGGAAGCCTCTCAACAGGGTCCGGGGGAAGGTTCTGGCTGAACTTCACGAGGCAAGTTCTGACCATTGGAACAGAGCTGACCTGCGTCTCAAAATGAATTTACTCAGAAGAAAACACATCGTGTGAGGACTGCCGTGGTGGTGCACAGCAATGGTTTGGTGAAAAAGGTGACCCTAACAAACCCTCCAGCAGGTTTTTTTGTTTTTTTAAGAAAAACATTTATATATTTCCAGTGTTAAGTTTTTTTATTTTATTTCTAAAAACTGGAGGGCAAAGTACCATTGTAGAAAAGCACTGCCCCCTCCAGGGAGAATGAAAAATGCCTGGTATAGTGTATGGGCATAATCTGAGAGAGAGTTTGCCTTTTTTTTTCCTTTTAGGGTTAGATTATACCCATCCTTAGCTGATTGTAGGTTGTGCATAATTGGTAAGTCATGCCAGGAGTTGACCACGGGAGCTTGCTGATTGCGGTGGTATCAAAATCAGATGAGATTTGCCTAGATCGGGGGTCTCCAACTGTGGCCGCCAAGAAGTTCCTAGTCTACAGTTCCTAGCATTCCACTTCCAGCTCTCAGAAATGCTGGGAGCTGTAGTCCAGGAATATCTGGAGGCAACGGGGCTAACATAGAATGCTGGGAGTTGGTTGTCTAACGAAACACCCAGAAGCACCAGGGCTGGCACAGAATTCTGGGAGTTGTAGTCCAGGAATATTGGGAGGGTCACAGCTTTGACACCTGTGCTCTGGACCCAGCGTGCCTCCTTTTCCAGTGTGCCACCAAGCACACGGTTAATTCAGTTACAATACCTATACTTAAGGTGCTGGGCAATAGGCCAGGTTACTTCTGCTGTGGTTCCCCCACGCTTTCTGCTCAGCAAAAAACAAGAGTCGCATACGAGGTCCATTTCGGCTCAGAAGGCCTCTGTCCCTTCATCTCAATGCTAAAAAGGCACTTGTGAATTTCTGCGTTTGTGTTGCTTTTACAAGGAAACTGTCCCTTCCAGCAGAAGGCAAGTTGCTGTGTCTCTTGATAGCCTGCCATTCATTTCAGCCTGCTAAGGGCAGAATCCCTGATGTGGTTTGGGCCTATCTTAGGCTGTCCAAATGCCTTTATGACCCCATACTTCTTTTTCCTTTTAAAAAAGAAGTTACCTCTTGCTAGATCTCCCTAAAGTCTCTCAGGAGCAGGGTTTTCTGTTCCTTGATTGGCGAGGTGGCTCTTGGCTGCTCCGGTGTTTAAAGATGCACGGCATCGTTTGATGGAGAATTCATCTACCTCTTACAGCCTCCACTAGAAAACACTCTGGTTCATCTTGGCAGCTCTGCCTTTTGCAGCCCGCGTCTTTATTACTCCCCAGACACCAAAACCAGACCAAACATTTTGGAGTGGTATACAATATATTCCATCAGAGGGGCTCTCCCTCCTCTCAAATGGCCTGCGTTAGAGAAACCAGAGAACACAGTGTCTCCGTTTAGTTTCTTTTTTATTTCCTGTATAGATTGTCAAGAATGCAAAAAATGAAACATCCTTTCTACACAGATATGTGTTTATTGGTCTG
>MTQE01003491.1:8343906-8355712 GCA_014337955.1 Aspidoscelis marmoratus
ATGTGTATCTGTATGCATTTCGTATGCATCCCGTTTTCATCCCGTATTATCAGCACAGATGTGTACAGGTACATATGAGATTCGTACAGATACGTATGTAATACGTACGTGTCTGCATCTGTACATTCAAATGATTCGAATCATTCAAACAAATGTTTTGGAACACGTGAAATTCATTTGAATGTTTAAGTTTGAATGTGTAGACATTCTGTTCAAATTTGAACGTGCAAGATGAATCGAAGAGGTCACCAGTGTGCGGCGGCGGCCCATGGAGGTGAGTGCAGCAGAAGCCCTCCGTCTGCAAGCTGCAGCTGCACTCACCACCACTATGCTTCAAAACTGAATCAATTCCCACCTGCAGGCTTTGCAGGTTTGGCTGCTGAACCTGCAGAGAAGAGAACTGTGACCTTCCTGAAGCCTTACCTTGCAGGCTCATGGGCTACCATTTAAATCACCTGCTGTTCCTGCTGCTGCTTGGATTCTACTAGAGCTGAGAGCAGCCTGGTCACGTCGTCCAGTTTCCTGTCCAGAGACTCAATCTGCTTCTCCAGTTCCCGGTGGGAGCTGCTAAGGCTGGAGCTGAGGTCACACATGATCATCTGCATCTGTTGCGGGAAACAAGGAGAAGACCAGGCATCAGTGACTCGTTAAGGTTAGGGTTAGAAGACAGCACGCCTTTGGCATTATTTTTGCTGAATTATTCAACGACCCCTAGGTGGCACTGTTCCACTAGGGGTGCACAAGAAGGAAATACTCCTAGCTGACTGCCTCTACACAGTGGACCTGTTTCATATTCTACTACTAGTATATGCAACAACATGTTGTAGTGGGAATCTCCCCTTGTTGACCCCTCCAGCCACCCTACTCTCCCCTCCAGTATTTTCTCTGTGCCCATTGAACACATTTGATCTTCTTGCACAACACTGTACGTAACTGCCATTGCTTATGATTTCTGCCGTAGTTACTCTGTTGTACTTGGGCAAAGCCTGGAATTCCTCTGAGTGTAGGGTTACCACATGGAAAAGAGGGTAGGAGTAGTTCACGGTTAATGGTTGTATTGAAGAGGCCATTTTAGTGGGGGCTCCCTACGTTGCAAGTTACAGCTGCTGAAATTTTCACTTCAATACAACTGTTGAAATTGTAGCACTCTGATCCTCTTTTCCACATGACAGCTCCACCCAAGTGTGCTGGTGCCTCCCTCTTATGTGCGGCTGGTGCAGTTTTCAGATGGTGTTTAATGTAATAGAAATTAACCGCCCATTGCACATGGGCCCAAAGTCTTTTTCTAATGGCATTTCCTAGCCACAAAGCAGTGAATCCAAAGATGAGGGGATATAATGTCACAGAAGCAGTTGTGGCTTAGGTATCAATGACCCCAAAGACTGGGACCACAGGATGGTGGTGTGAGGCTCCAGTACGGAACTTTAGGGCTATGTTCACACTTAAATTTTAATCCAGCTTCAGCCCACGTGCGCAGTGAGATAACGGACTGTGAAAGTGACAAGTTGCTTGCTTTAGCTTTTCTCCTACTCAGAAAATCCACCTTTGGGTTAGATAATGTGGAAAGAAGATCAGAAGTCAATTTGGTGGGGCATTCTCTCAGCCAAAGGTAGACTGAAGTTGGATTAAAACTTAGGTGTGAACGCAGGTGAAAATAAATGGATGTTTTTATGCTACTACAAAACCACAGTGATGGCACATCTCCTTTTCCACTCTTCTCACTAAGATTCACCTTTGAAATATCCACCATGGCGTTGCCTTGGTCTCGTATCTTCCTGTGTTTCATTCTCACTTGCCGGAACCTATTGAGAAGATGAGAAGGTTACATTCCTTCCTGGCCAGGGGCAACATGCTTTCGTGACCAATGTCAACTAAGTGAAAACACAGTGAAAAGATGGCTGTAGCCATGGCCCATCCATGGAATTTTCTCGGGAAAACCTTGTAATTTTGCTTGAATGACCATCATTGCATTAATGGATATCAAAGCTGAGAACACCTTCCAGTAATCAAGAATTAAAACAAAGAGACCACATTCGTGGCTACCACACTCTTCAGTGTAGCTCAGTAGTAGAGGAAACTGCTTGGAAGCAGAGGGCCACTGGTTCAATCCACAGCCTCTCCTCGGAAGTAGGCAATGGCAAACCACTTCTGTGTCTCTTCCAAGAAAACTGCACAGAGGTGGTCTCATGCAGTCAAGTAGGAGTCAGCCACAGCTTCAACAACAGCATCAACAATCCAATCCACCTCTGCTTTCTGCTGTCTTCCAGCACTCCTAGAACCATCCCCCCTACCAGGTCCAGAGGAGGCTTTGAAGTTTTCTATCCATGGCATTACTCCTTTGCTTCATGAACCTGGTATGGCCTTCCATAATTGCTTTCTCCAAGCCCAGGCCTCCCAGATCCAGTGGTCAAAACAACAGTATGATACAATGGCTTTATTATGGTCAAATAGTCATGTCAAAGGACAGAAATGGAGTCCGACCCATTCCAACATTCTGTTCCTTCCACGGCCTAGCAGATAAACTGTCCACACTTAATTATCCATTCCAGTCTCCTCATTGCAAGCACTCTAATAACACTCATCTGTTAATATCTGGCGGTCAGGATGCCTCCAGAGATGTGGTAGAACCCATAAACGTAAATCTGGCATTCCCAACATAGTGCTGCAACATTCATGGTTTCTACCACATGTCTGCAATCGACCAATACAGTGACATTTTATGGGGCAGAAAACCCATAACAGCACTATTATGGGAAACCCAGCAATGATGCCAAGTTTCCAACAACAGCAATGCTTACCTTGACGTCTGGCCAACTGGCTCGATTGGGGCTGATGGAACCAGTTCAGCTGGGGCTGCCAGAAGCCAGCCAGCCAGCCAAAGGAAGTGGGTGGGCACTTGGCTGACTTCCGGTACTCCCTCAGGAGCTGATCCTGGTAGGTGCTTGCTGGAGGTCAAGGTAAGCCTGGGATTATTACTTGCATCTGGGAGGGGGGCAGCAAGAGGAATTTGAGGGATCTTATTTAGATCCTGCTTGACCTCCTGCCATCTAGAGACAGCCTCAACTTCATACAGTGCATATGGCTGCCCATGCCAGTGCCCGGAGCATTTTGCATTTTCTTCTTCACATTAATCATCCGAGTTAATTAGTCTCTTTAACCCATGCTAATTACCTTGCTCACCTGACCTCATACACAGTATAAATCAACCAGTAATTGCAGCCTTTCCCATTTCTGTGTGTACCAATAGTCCTGGAAAATGGAACTTGGCAAGGGCATGGGATCCCAATGGCCATCCTGGGGTTGCAGATCCCAGCATCGCCCACACAGATGCAAGTAAATGCAAGTCTGTAGCCTCATGGCCCCAGCCTGTTCTCTGTTACATAAGAACATCAGAGGAGCCCTGCTGGATCAGGCCACAGCCCATTTAGTCCAGCAGCATGTCTCACACAGTGGCCCACCAATTCCCCAGCATGGACATCTCAAGCAGAGACAAGGGCGGACCTCCTCCTGCTCTCGAATCCCAGAAAATGACCTTAGAGGCGTCCTGCATGGTCCCCAGCCTGAAAGATGTACCTAGGCATCCATTCTAGTAGCCACTGATGTCCATAGTTTTGTCTAACTCTTCCTTAAAGCCGTCTAGGCTGGTTGCTGTTACCACCTCTTCTGGCAGCAAGTTCCATAGACAACAACCCTCTGGGTGAAGAAATACTTGCCTTTGTCTGAACTGACTCTCCTACCCATCAGCTTCATAGATGCCCCCTGGTTGTAGTGTTGTGTGATAAAAAAAAAAAATTCTCTATCCACCTTTTCTATACCATGCATGATTTTATATGCTTCAATCAGATCCCCTCTTAAACGCCATCTTTCCAGGCTAAAGAGGCCTAGACATTGCAGTCTGATTTCGTAAGGGAGGTGAGTCCCAGCCCCTTAGTCATTCTGGTTGCCCTTTTCCTGCACCTTTTCCAGTTCCACAATATCCTTTCTGAAGTGTGAGGTTAAGCCACTGATTCTGTCCCTGCTCGAGTACAGAGCCAAAGCAAACCCTGCCATTACGTGGAGTTCCCCACTTACATATGGATAGCTGCCAGCAGCCTCCGATGATGTTTGCGCGTTCTTCGCCCATCCTTCCTCTTTGTGTGTTTGTACAGCAGCCAAGCTTCTTGAAGAACATTTGCAGCTGAGGTCTTCATCTAAAAGATGGCGCAAAGGGAGGGGAAAGGAGGAAATGTTAAAAAAAAAAATCAATTGCACCTCTCTTTTCTCATCAGTCGGACAACAGTTGCCAGCAAAAACCTGTACCATTTATGAGTAGGGATGTGCACGAATGATTTTTTTGTATTTTATTTGTATCAAATTGAATGCAAGGAAATTTGTATTAATTCAAATTGATCCCCTTCAAGTGCCATAGGATTCGTATTCAATACAGATGTTCAATCCCATACGAACCCCCATACAAAGTTTCATAGGAATGTATCAAAACATTCTATTCAAATTCAAATATCAGTCTTCAGATGTGATAACATTTGATTCAAATTCGAATGCCTGAATTCGAGCAAATTCATACGAATTTCGAATGTTAGAAATATTCATGCACATCCCTATTTATGAGCCATTAGCCACTAACTGGCGTATTAAGTTCAAGCTACATACACCTTGCCAAAAAAGGGGACTAAGAAAGGACACTGAAGGTACTTTCAGATGGCAGAAGACAATTGCAGGATCTAAAGAAGATCCCACAATTGCATCTCGCCACCCCTACCATTTGAGGAAGGTCATTGTGGGTGCTTAACTCTGTCTGCCAGCTCCTTTCATGATGGCTCCTCTTTCAAATACCTGGAAGCCAGTCAAGTGCCCACCCACTTCCTTTTGATATCTGGTATTTGCAATAGGAACCATCACAAAAGGAGCCAGCAGATGGAGGCTAAGTGATCGCTATTATGAGAAGCCCAGCATGATTGCCAGATTTCCCATAATAGTGATACTATTGGATATTGCCTCCATTCCCCAGAACTATGTTGTGAACAACAACAACAAGAGTTGGCTTTTCTACCCCACTTTTCTCACCCATTTAAGGGGACTCAAAGCAGCTGACAAACTTTCTGTTCTTCTCCCCACAACAGACACCCTGTGGGGCAGGTGGGGCTGTTAGAGCTCAGAAGAGAGCTATCACTTGCCCAAGGTCACCCAGCTGGCTTCATGGGGGAGGGTGGAATTGAACCAGGTATTCCCAGATAAGAATCCGGCTCCCTAACCACTAGACCAAACTGGAATCCTGCGTTGAGCAGGAGGTTGGACTCCATGATCTGGTATTCCCAGATAAGTATCCAGCTCTTTAACCACTAGGCCAAACTGGCTAGGAGGTCTGAGCTTGAATTCCTGTTCAGCCATGAAGGATCAGGGGGCAATCTTTGCTTATTCGCTACCCCTTGGGGTACCTCCAAATATAGTTCCAGGAGAACTTTGGATTTTAGCCCATGTCTGGAAGCAACCCAAGGAGCAGAGAATAACCAAAGGTTGCCCCTTGATCTTGCATGGCTGAGAAGGAATTCAAACTCAGATCTCCTAAGTCCTAGCTCAGCATTCTGGCTCCTGAGCTCTGCTGCTTTGTCTTTATGCCACAGGCATGCCTGTGCCTGTTCTGAGCAGGGAGAAGGGAAGTGACAGGGAAAGAGAGAGGGAAGGAGAGGATCCGTGATCTCCAGCTTAAAAACTGCCGCACACAGGCAACTCCAAGGGAGTGGTGGCCACGGTAGAAAACTCTTGCCCGCCCCTGCAATAGCCAGTGAATTCATTCTTACCTCCTTGGCACACTGAATGTCCATCATGAAGTTATGAACATGCTTTTCAGCCCTGGTGAATTCCAGTTTGTCAGCAGCAACCGCCACCAATAGGGCTGTGCAGCCCACGCCCTGTGAAAGAACGGTGAAAGTGTGAGCAAGCCACTAAGGACAGATGTATCTCAGGCCATAATAGGATTATCCTGAGGGATAGCAGGGGAGCCAGGGTGGCGGTGTAATTCGGCAGGCCATTGGCTTTGCACACCAAGGCAAAAGCTAGAAGGTGCCTGAAACCTTAGAGAGAGCTATTGCTCCTTTCTGGGTAGGGCCTTGGTCTCGTTCGAGTGCTCTGTGGTCATCTTCTGGGACTCAGATCTGCACACTAATGTGGACCTCTCACAGGCCTGCTCTATTTGCATTAGAGGGAGTATAATCCTGATCATGAGGCTTCCAATTAGGAATATGTGCGTGACCGAGGGCCCTGACCCCAAATGAGAAGGTGGCTATGGAGATGCTATGGTGAGCCAGTTTGGCCTTATGGTTAAGAGTGGAGGACTCCTAACTGGTAGTTTCCCAGTTCTCTCTTTCTGACCTCTCACAGCCCTCAGAGTGTCAGTTGTGGGGAGAGGAACAGAAGGTTTGTCAGCCACTTTGAGTCTCTCTAAAAGGACTCAAGCAGGATATAAAAGCCAAGTATTCTTCCTTTTCCTCCTTCTCCATGTTCAGGACTACCAGGGCAGGGCAGAACGTACTTCGGGGACACACCAAAACCCACAGCCAAAATGTGTTCCCTGGTGCCTAGCCCTCTGAAGCTCCATGGCCCAGTATGGGCTGCCCTGGATTGGTGCTGTCACACAGACAGTGCTGACCCAAACCACATTTTTCCACGGTCAGAATCAGTGATGGGCTGCTTAGTCCAGACCTGCTGATTCCGGCCACAGGCCTTTCAGTGCAGACAGGCCCACTGCCTCTTTGCATACTTCTTTCAGACTTTTTCTGTCTACTTTCCTTCCGCCATGAGATGTAAATGTGAGAGAGCCACGTGCGCATTCATGCTCAGTGTAATGAAACCACAGTTGATCTAAAAACAGCCAAGGAAGGCTGCTGGGGCTTCTCTCATTTGCAACTTCTCTTTGATTGTTTCCAGGTGACCCCACAAATGCCTTATCATAGGCTAGCTTTAACACTCTGGATAACTCACACTCTGGCCCATAGTCAGGCAACATCTGGGCAGGCGCATCGGCACTTGCAAGAGGCATTTACATGCTATAAATTTACCTGCCTGCCCAGAAGTTGCCTAATTGCTGACTAGGTATGGAGCGTGAAGTCGTGCTCCGCAACCTTACCAACCCTTACCCCAACTTACCCGATCATGTCTAGCTGGTGACCATCCGCACCTCTGCTGGACAGGGAGGTCGTTGGAGCTGCTGCGCCACCGCACTGGCAGCTCCACCGGCCTCACGACGTGACTGTGACTGGGCAGAGCACACGATGGCGGCACCCAGAAGAGGACCGGCAGGGCGGCCGAACAGGGGTAAGTGTTCGATCATGGGTGCAAGCGCTAGTCAATGTTAGTTGACGGCATTCCCTCCCCATCCACAGGGCATGAAGGGAAGGGCAAAAACACCCCAGGCTTCTGGCACATTGCAAGACATCTTGTTTGCCCCACGTACCTGGAGCAATATTTTTATACTTTCTTAGACAAAAAAGCGTTACCACTGTTTGCAGTAGCATGACAAGTGTTGATTTTTTTTTGCCATCAGAAAGCATCAAGCAGACAACGCGATAATTGTTCCAAGGCTTAAGAGATTTCTGGTTTGAAACCAGCCCAAGATTTAAAATAAACAAGTAAACCAAGAGATTTACATCTAAAGTACGTGTCGAACCAAATGCCGAGGGAGTGCCGTGCCTTCCAAGTTCAGCTCAGAATTATAATCCCAAGCTTTCTAAATGAACATTTGTAGCAGTGGAGATTTGGGTGGACTGCACATTTGTGAAGCTGGGGGTGTAGCTACCTTTGGACAAAATGGGGGGGGGGTGTCATGGGCCCAGTAGCCCACTACAGCTGGCTTGCTGGCCTGGGAACATCTGGTTCAGCTTGGAAACATCTGGTTTGGCTTGGTGTTTATTGGTTGTGTTTATGGCTGGTTTATGTCTTATTCTACGTTGCATGATAAGACAGGTGGCTTCTCCATCTCCGCAGGTTTTCAGCCAGAAGCTGGACGGGCACTTCCCAACGATGGTTCAACTGGCTATCCCAAATCTTGCAAAAGATCGGACTAAATAATCGTTGTGGTTTCCTCCAACTCCATCATCCCCCAAGAACGACTAACGTAGTTTCAGAAGTGGGGCAGACATCATGACACTTCTAATGCACAGTGAAGGGGCAACAAAACCACTTCCAGAGCATATTGGGGGTGCTTTTGGAAATGGGTTGAGAACACTAGTGCCACTTGCTACCGCCTTGGAGAACTCTTTTGATGAGCCACATTTTTTAGGGGAAGGCTATGTGTGAAGACAACCTGAGTGAAGATTTAAGTCTAGCTCCAGCCATTCCATCACGCTTAAGCTCAGAAACATATACCAGTTTGTCACTTACCATAACGCCAGTGAACAGGCACACCACTTTCCCACACATGGTCTCTGGTACGACATCCCCATAGCCAATGGTTAAAAAAGTGATGGGAATCAGCCACAGTGTTCCTTCCAGGTATTGCTGACCCATATTCTGCCTATAGGGGGGAGAGGAGAGGTTGACAGTATCATTTACTAGCTCTTGGGGGCTGGTGCTGTTACATAAGAATCTAAGGGAAGTCTGCTGGATCAGGCCACAGCCCATCTAGTCCAGCATCCTGCCTCCCACAGGGGCCCACCAATTGCTTCTGGACTTCTCAAAAATAAGACAAGGGCAAACCTTCACCCGCTCTCTAATCCCAGCAAATGGTTTTTAGAGGCCTTCTGCCTGTCTTCCCAGCCTGGAAGATATCCATTCCTAGGCATCCATTCTAGTTGCCATTTATATTCCTGCCATCTGTAAACTTATCTAACCATTTCACATAGCAAATTGCATAAGCCAATGACTCTCTGGGAAAGAAAATACTTCCCCTTTTCAGTCCTAACTCTCCTGGCCATCAGCTTCATAAAATGCCCCTGGTTCAGCATCCTGTCTCACACGGTGGCCCACCACTTGCTTATGGGCATCTCAAGCAGAAGGCAAGGGCAAAACCTTCACCTGCTCTCGAATCCCAGCAAAAGGCCTTGAGAGGAATCCTACCTGTCTCCAGCCTGGAGGCAGGACCTAAGCATCTATTCTACGTATGTAAAGGGGATTGCAGGGGATTCATAGCAGGGATTCAAATCGAATTTGTATTGAACATTTATATCAAATTTGAATCCTACCACATTCAAAGGGGATCTGTTTGAATGAATACAAATTTTCTTGTATTCGATTCAATATGAATCAAACCCCCCCCCCAAAAAAAACCTTGTGCACATTCCTAGTGTTGTGCAATAGAGAAAAGAATTGTGTGTGTTTTTGTGGCATGCATATCCAGGTATTCAGTTGGCATGATGTACCCATTAAGTGTGCCTCAACACCACCATTGTGCATGCACAACCATCTGTTTTGGCCCCTGCACATGGACACTGGAAAGAAGAAGGGTAGTGATTCACTCCACAAGGGAAGTAATAACACTATTGCTGGAAAAACTTCTATTAGTGCTGTGTTTTTCTGCAATAGGCTTTTGCACGATTTTGCAGATACGTCTGGCAAGCCCTCCACAGCTCCATATTTTCCCCATCTTAACACTGCCTTGTATTTATAATCATCTTCCCTGTTTCTGTTTTGACATCTGGCCAACAGGATATAAGCTCACCTGTTGAGCCCAAGGCTAGCACCTGAGTCAGCCTTGGTGAGTAGGAGGGGGAAAAAATAAACATTTTGTCACGTCTGTTGACAGTGATTAGGCGAAGTCGGTATATCGGATTTCAAAGCAATTGGAAGATAAATCATCCATAAAAGGGCTAGAATGCGTCCACAACACTGTACAGTATTGTTGGCATGCTTGTCCCAGGGCATCCTGGGAAACTAAGCATGCCAGACTAGCCAGGAATGTGCTTCATGCTGGAGATGAACTGTATGATGAGGTTATCTTTTTGGATTGCTCCAAAGGTCCCTGACTTTTAGTTGCAACCAGACAAAGGTTTTCTGGATTCCAACACATTAGCTTGCCCGGCACCTGTTTTCTCAAAACATGGATTGCAGAGCAGCTGCCAAAGCCCATACACCTGCCAGCTTACCCTTCTTCCTTCCTTCATAGAGGGGCATTCTGGGAAGGTGATAGGTAGGAGTCTCAGGACAGACAATGGGAAGTATTTTTTTCTCCCAGAAGGTCCTCAGTCTATGGAATTTACTGCCAGAAGAGGTGGTAAGAGTAACCAGCCTGGATGACTTTAAGAAAGGATTAGACAAATTCGTGGAGGACAGGTGTATCAATGGTTACTAGAATAGATCCCTAGGTATTTATGTATTTTTATTTTATTATTTGTATTTCTATCCCACCCTATACCTGAAGGTCTCAGGGCAGGTAACAATGCTTAAAAACTTTGCACATTAAAAAAAAGGTACTGACTCCAGGCTAGTGGGACAGGCAGGATGCCCCCTCAAGGACATTTGCAGGGAGTCAAAAGCAAGTGAAGGTTTTGCCTTTGTCTTCTGCTTGATGCCCAGAAGCAAATGGTGGGCCACTGTGTGAGACGGGATGCTGGACTAGATGGGCTGTGGCCTGATTCAGCATGGTTCCTCTTATCTTCCTTCCTTCCTTCCTTCCTTCCTGCCTTCCTGCCTGCCTGCCTGCCTGCCTGCCTGCCTGCCTAGCCTAGCCTAGCCTAGCCTAGCCTAGCCTAGCCTAGCCTAGCCTAGCCTAGCCTAGCCTAGCCCTACGCTTCTCCTAGCTTTTCACTTATCCCCTGCTAAATTTATGAGCAGATAATATGGTAGTCAAATGCAAAACAGCAAGGATGTCTATTTTTCAAGGAAAGCCAGAAGGCAAGGGGCAGTGGAGCCGTCTAAGAAAGATCCTGCATCTGCCTTTCACTTCCCCCACCAGATAAAGGAGGCAGTCACAAGTTCTTAGCTGTGTTTTCCTGCTGCTTCTATGATTGTTCCTCTTGAAAATCCCCATATTTTAACCTGCACCCAAAGTCCCAGGGACCGGGAACCTTCATTAACTGGATCCTCAGCCAAGAGATGATGGGAGAGAATAACATCAAAGGAGGTAGAGATGGTGTCCTCATGTCTAGGAACTAAAGTCTTGTTCTCTCAAAGTGCATCTTTCTAATGCTAAAATGACACCATCAAGGAAGCTTTTGTAGATACAGGGGAATCCAAAGTTCTGCAGAAAACTCAGATATGACTAATGACACTTCAATTCACCTACCACACCTGCCCTTCGGAAGCAGCTTCATGACGGCTGAGCAAGAACCTGATTGACAGATGCCAGTTTTAAAAAAATAAGAGAAAACTAGGTGGTAGCATCATGCAAACAAAAAATCCCAAAGCAAGGCACAGCTGGAGCTCTCAAAAGGCCCTTTACAGTTTGCTCTCCATTTTTCGCTTATTGAAGTCAGAAGTGGTGAGCTGCCAAAGCACCCATTTCTCTATGCAAGGGACAAGAATTTGGGGAGAGGCCAGAACTCAGGAACAGGGCACCTGATTTGGTAGCAGAAGGCCCCAAGTTCGGACACTGGCATCCCCTAATGAGAAAGCCACAGCCAACTGCTTCCATATTCCTGCCCAGAAAACTGCATGGGTGTGTCCACAGAGTACTTGGTTGGAAGTCACACCGAGCTTCCACTTTTCCCTTACTGCTATAATGCACATTCCTGTTTCCTACCTGTCCACCTTCACAGAGTGGCCAGTCTCGTGTTGATCCACTTTGGCCTTCTCAAGTGGTCACTCACCTCCCCCCACCCCGACCTCCCAAGAGTCCCTTTGGGACCTGTGCTGGGTCAAGCTACTCCGATGCCGC
>MTQE01003491.1:8355722-8393239 GCA_014337955.1 Aspidoscelis marmoratus
TGGCTGGTCCTCACCGTTCGCAGACGGACAGCACCCAGAAAGCAATCAGCCAGAGTCCCATGGTGAAGATGAGCAGCACACGTCCCGGCTGGCTGTTGACCATCACCCGCAACACAAAGGGGTACTGGAAGTGGATCTTGTTGAGGGACCCGATGCTGCGGTAGGAGGCGTCTCCCAGCACGCTGCTCCGCAGCAGGACGGCACGTGGCACGAGGTAGAGTCGGAGGAACATAAGCAGCGACAGCAGCATGTCAAGGTCCGAAAGGAACAGGAAGGTCTGCTCAGGTTTGGGATCCAAGCAGGAAAAGTCCCCAGCCGGGAAGGGTTGAAGGGAGCAGACCAGGAGCTCCAACGCAATCAGTCCTATTTTGGGGGCGCTGACTGCAATGCGCCAGTCCGTCAGGGAGTTATCCAGCATGAAGAGCTACAGGAGGGAGAGCAGAAGAACATCAGCATTCCTTTTTCAGATAGGACCTTTGCCCCTCAGACCTCTCTCCAATGAGGGATATAGGAAACCAGAGCTCCCAATTCCCACTTCTAAGAACTGGAATGATGGGGAGGGGAGGCTGTGAAATTCCACATGGGTTTGGAGAACAGTGGAAACTCCAGCCAGCATTCTTTCGCCTGTAGGAAAAGGTGCACCTTAAAGGCTAGCAAAGAGGCTGTGGCATGAGCTTTTGTAGTCAAGCCTACTTTGGGTGTCTTTCACCTGTGTCAGTCTCTATTCCCCTTGTTCTACCTATCCATTCAGTTATTCTACCACTGAGCAAGAAAAAGGCCGCATCCAGATGGGGGATAAAATGTCCTATTACGTCTAGTTTATGCTGGGGTTGCCGCATGTGTCTGTAGCAACCCCAGCGTAGCCCTGTGATATCTGAGTGAAAACCCTCTCCGGAAAAGCATTACGGTTGGAAAACCTGTAGCCAGCTGTGGGGTTTCAGCTTTTGTGGGGAGGAGCAGTGGGGTTACGGTGAGGTTGCCTCAGATATGTGAGGCAACCCCACCATTACAGGCCCATAATGGCACTGAGTCCCCATCATCTGGATGGGGACTTTGTCTTTATGGCCCAGCAACACCCTTGCAGCTTCCCGTGTTGAATGCCCAGTCTCAGTTCTGGGCCTGATGGGAAATGTCCCTCCAACAAATGTCTCTTCTAGGGCCATTCAGCTATTCTGCACACCTTGCAAACAGGCATCTCGTCTGAGGAAACCTTTGCGCAGATTCTTAGCAGACTTTAGTTCTTTGTCAGACTCCTGCACCCTTGGGTGTGTCTACATGAGTCAAAAGGAGACGGTGTATACAGTAACCTGATAATACTTGAAGGATTTTCACCTAATCTTAACACCAGGGCTGTAGCTGTTAAGCATTTCTAGTACACAAAAGAAAAACCAAACACTGGGCTGATGCCTGACCGACAAAGGAAACGTTCCTAGTCCTGTCTGCACAATACATCAAAACAAAAGGCAATTTTACTCTTACTCACGGGGTTGTTTGCCCTGGGTGCCCCTCCTTGGACAGTTTTCCTTGTAAATGCATAGTACCTTCAGCAGATTTGGTTCGGTTTGATTAACTGAGCATTAATGCTGCGCCTGCCTAAGAATACATAGGGGCTGCATGTTTTCAGCCTTCAAAGCTAAACCAGAGGCCTTTTCACGCTTAACAGATTAGGCTGCCGTGAACTGAAGCTGGTAAACTTCAGGTAAAGGTGGACTGTTCGCATTTGCCGGGAGGTAGGCTTCCCAAAGCATTCCTTGCTGGCCAGAAATGCGAGAGCCTTTCTAAGTCAGTTTGCCCCACGTCTCATGGGGCTGCCCTTGAAGATAGTCCAGAAGTTGCACAATGCAGCTGCAGGAGTGCTGACTGGAACAGCTAGCCAGACATATATTACGCTGGTTCTAAAAGAATTGCACTGGCTGCCAATTCACTACTGGGCCCAATTCAAGGTGTTAACTCTGACTTATAAGGCCCTAAATGACTTGGGCTCCAAATATCTAAAGGAATGCCTTCTCCCATACCATCCTGCCCATGCCTTAAGATCCAAAGAAGATGCCCTCCTAGTTGTTCCTCCACTTTCGGTGGTGAGGTTGGTGAACACCCGGGAGAGAGCATTCTCAGTGGTGGCCCCTAGACTGTGTAATGGTCTCCCCTCCGGGGTGCGCCATGCCCCTTCCTTGTTATCATTTAGGAAGGCTGTAAAGGCATATATTTTTACCTTAGCCTTTGGCCAAGATTGGTTCATTCTTCCCTCAGTTGCAGTTATTATTAATTACAGTTATTATTAATACACCATTGAATGCAGGGCTTAAATTAGAGCTTTTAACTATGTACCTTGTTTTAACCTGCATCTTGTTTTTAATATGTTTTTAATTGTATCTTGGTTTTTTTTAAAAAAAAAATATGTTTTTAAAATGTTGGTTGATTCATTGTCACCCACCCAGAAACCTTCCGGTATGGGGCGGGATAGATAGATAGATAGATAGATAGATAGATAGATAGATAGATAGATAGATAGATAGATAGATAGATAGATAGATAGATAGATAGATAGATAGATAGGAAAGTTGTAGAATAGCAAAGGGGAAGTATTTCTTCACCCAGAGGGTCATCGGCTTATGGAACGTGCTGCAGGAAGAGGTGGTGACAGCTACCAGTCTAGATGGCTTCAAGGTCGGGTTAGACAAATTTAGGGATGACAGATGTATCAATGGCTACTAGAATGAATGCCTAGGTGCATCTTTCAGGCTGGGGGTGCGGGGAAGTGGAGCACTTCTAAGGTCATTTGCTGGGATTCGAGAGCAGGCAAAGGTTCGTCCTTGTCTCTGCTTGAGATGCCCATGAGCATTTGGTGGGCCACTGTGTATGATGGGATACTGGACTAGATGGGCTATGGTCTGATCCAGCAGGGCTACTCTTATGTTCTTAAAGTTGGATTAGAGATGGAATGAGAACACCAGGGCCATACACTACCCTTTTCTAAAGCACTTTAGAGATGATCTTAACTTTTTGCTGCTGCTGCTGCTGCTGCTGCTTGTGAACACGGCAGCATCAGCAAAGACTGGGAAACTAAAAGAGGAACCAAAAACGGCACACATTCCCCTGTCCCAATTTGAAAAAAATTACACCCACCAGCAGCCCTCCGTATACTGTATGTCCCTCACTGAGTTGCTTGGCAGTAGTTGGATAAAACACATTGTGACTCAGTCAGGAAACAACTTACTGAGATCAGCAATGCAGATCAAATGGTCCAGAAGAAGAAAGAAAAAATACCGTTCTGAGGTGTATTTTCCGCATGTCACAGGCTAATATGTCTCAAACGGAACACATAATGCAGCTATGCTATAAGGGGATGGGAAATTTAGATGTCTGGGCTTGTATCCCAGCCTTTGTGAACGTGCAAAAGCCTTAACCCACCCACCCACCCCAGCCTGGTCTTTCCATTAGCCAGCATTTCCCTCCAAATTCTAGTTGTACATCCTGTTTCTTGAGGGGAAATTAATTTATAACCTGAGGAAGCATTATTACACACGTTTAATCCAGATGGATGCTTCCCAAAAACTGTCCGAAGGGCAAGGGGACAGGTGAAGTCTACCCTATTTTTATCTTGGATGGCACCAAGTCTGTGAAGGACGTATTCATTAAACGGATGGTTTTTCACTTGAGGTGGTATTTCCTGTGAAAACTCATGGCAACCAAACACATGGACAACATAGTGGGCCTCTAACAATATTTCTTGACAGGATAGCCACAGTGTTCCAAAATGGAGACTCAGCCCCGCCTAGTAACCTTAGGTGGGCCGATCTGTCCTTCACCAGAAAAATGAGCGCCAAGAATTTGTTTCAGATCTTAGCCTTGGGCTACGCAGTGTATAATTACCCATAAGAGGTTCTGTCTGTCCCTTTTTAACAAGTTCAGTACTTTTTTTAAAAAAAACTTCACTCTGTGTGCTCCAAACAGCTACACCCCTCTGACACACAGACTGAGTTTCTAAGGTGAGCACTTACCTTGACTCACCTTGCTCCTGTAACCGCCCCTTTGGGGCTCATAGGAGCTTGAAAGCAACTTCTGGCCAGCAGCTGAGGGTTTTCCCAGCTCCTTCTAAAACTTTAAATAGTAGAATCTCAAGGGTCAGAGAAGGTCTTTGGGACCTAGAATGGTAGCTATCAGTGACGTCAAGGTGGTAAGACGTAACAGCAGGTTGCCTCATCTCCTGGAGGCTCCAAGAAGGCCAGAAGAGGCAGGCAAGGCAAGATAGATGCTCACCTTGCTCTGGGACTGAGTTGCTAGGTCACTTTGGAAGCCCAAGGCCTTTTCGCACGAGGGGTTTTTGAATGCATCTATGACACCCTGGAATGGAGCATTCACTCTTCTGGGGCAGCCAGATGTGTTCCGACCTGCCCCAGCCCTCCCAACGCGTTGTAGACGCACTCGAGTTTCAGAGCACAAAGAAGTGCTCTGAAACCATCCGGGCGCATTCGGCGCATCCCAGCGCGTCCCCAGTCATACCGGAGGGAAAGCGTTTGCACGCTCTCCTTCCGTGACAGCCGGGTCCCTCTTCTGGGCTGCTCCCATTCCTCCTATGGAGCCAGGGGTGAGCAGCCCAGGTGTCTCTTTTCCCTTGGTTCCCGCTGGCTCCTGGGACCAGCAGGACCCACACCCTTCACCCCCTATTCCACCCCGGGATGCATGTGCAATCGCTGCTTACCTGCTCGCTGCCAGGTTGTAACTGGCGTGAGGAGGCTGGTGACACTCTGTGCCTACGCAAGGGGCAGTCCCTGATTTGCCAAGCACCCACCTGGCTTCAACTGGCCATCTGCGCAGGCACAGGTGCCTAGCGAATCAGGAACCGCCCCGCAAGCAGGCACAGAACATTGCCAGTCACCTTGCGCCAGTTACAACCTGGTGGTGAGCAGGTAAGCAGTGATTGCGTGTGCACACCCCCGGGGTGGGATGGGTAGGGGTCAAGCTACCTACAGGGGCCCGATCTGGGCCCCTTGTAGATCGCACGACTCCAGGGAAGGCACCAGACAGGCCTCCCTATGCCTGGCTCCACAGGAGCCAATCAGGGGAAGCCTTTCAGCCCAAACACATGTAAGACACTCTCCCATTCGCGCGTAGGCAGGTAAGACCGTGTCCTATACCTGCCAGTGTGGATGGGAAAGCATCTTACACGCGTTCGGCCCAAAGCGTTCTACAGCATTTATGCTGTAGGGCGAAGAGGCCTCCATGTCAGAGGGACATGGCCATTTCACACATTCCAAAGAGCATTTGAGTTGTGTTTCGTACACCGTCTTGTGTAGAATCTAGAAGAACAGGGTTTGTATCCCCACTTGGATATAGTAATGGCCAGGGTCTGGGGTGTTTCAAATAGCACTTTGTACAACTCTGCCTGGAAATGATTCCTTTTGTATTTATGAGCCAGTTCGGTCTAGCAGTTAGGGAGCTGGACTCTTATCTGGGAATACCGGGTTTGGTTCCGCACTCCCCCACAAAGCCAGCTGGGTGACCTTGGGCTAGTCCCAGCTCTCTGCTGAGCTCTCACAGCCCCACCTACCTCACAGGGTGTTCTGTTGTGGGGAGAAGAACAGAAGGTTTGTCAGGTGCTTTGAATCCCCTTAAATGGGTGAGAAAAGCGGGGTAGAAAAGCCAACTCTTCTTCTTCTTCGCTCTTATGTATTTGCATGCTATCCTCCTGTTTAGAAGCTATCCTCCAAGGCAGCTGATATTGAGCTAAAGTCAAAGCAGTGGTAACTTTTCCATTGGTGCCATGGTGGAGGGTCCTCCATTTGGGGAGATCAGAAGAAAGCTCACTTCTCCATTGCAGCCTGCGTGGAAGCACCTTGGTTACTTATTCTGCTCTATTAGAATATTCTGGAATATCCATGTGTCATTCTGGAATATCCAAATAGAGCAGAATAAGTAACAAATATCCGGATGCAACCCTAGCACTAAGAGCGGTGAGGTCTAATTTGGGGCCACATCAGCATGGCTTGAGTTAGCTTGGGGAGAGGCCACACCAAAGCTTTACGGCTGACTTCCAACCATGGCATTTTGCAACTATTCATCATGCCAAACAGCCAAAATTCCAGCTGATTGTGATGGATTAAGGCTGCCATAACACTCCAGAGGGCAACTCTTGCCTGCGCCCCCAGTCATTGACCCTGGCCACTAATGCCCCTGTGAACATGGGGCCCCACTCAATCCAAATTCTTTTCTCTGTTTGCACAACCCTAGAATCAGGGGCTGCTCAATGAAGCTGAGGAGCAGCCTCACAGCTGTTCCTAACTTGCTGCTTTGCCACGCCCTTACCGGCATCTATAAGAGCCTGAACCTCTTTCGGGGGACCTGGGAGTTGTGTGTGTGTTTCAGCCTTGCGGCTGTTCCTGACTTGCTGCTGCCTGGCCACGCCCCTAGCGGCGTCTATAAGAGCCTGGACCTCTTTTGCAGACTCTGGGAGTTGCGCGCGTGTATTTTTCAGGGTCGCAGCTGTTTCTACCTTGCTGCTGTGCCGTGCCATGCTCTTAACGGCGTCTGTAAGCGCCTGGACTTCTTTCACGGTCCCGGGGAGTTGGGCGTGTGTATTTTTCACTGTCCACGCTTATTTTTCAGGCTTGCAGCTGTTTCTACCTTGCTGCTTTGCCATGTTTGCAACAGCATCTATAAGAGTCTGGGCATTTTTCACAGGCCCTGTGAGTCGTATGCATGTAATTTTCAGTGCATATGTGTATTTCTTAGCTGTTTCTACCTTGCTACTTTGCCATGCTTTTAACAGAGTCTATAAGAGGCTGAGCCTCTTTTGTGAGCCCAGGGAGTTGTGGGCGTGTATTTTCAACGATGCCTGTGTATTTTTCAGCCTCACTGCTTTGCCATGTTTTTAACAGCATCTAAAAGAGAGCCTGGACATCTTTCATGGGCCTTGGAAGTTGCATGCATGTATTTTTGACTGTGTGCGTATTTTTCAGCCTCACAGCTATATCTACCTTGCTGCTTTGCTACACCCTCACCTGCATGTATAAAACCCTATCATGTTCGTGACTATCATCAATACCATCCATGTTGTTTGACTTCTGTTCCATTATCTATACTTCAGGAGACAATGCTTTTGCTCCTGTTGCAGGTGCATTTTCATTGTGCATGTACATTTTTCAGCTTCACAGCTGTTTCTGCCTCAGTGCTTTGCAACACTTTTAGCAGCATCTATACGAGAGCCTGGACATCTTTCATGGGCCCTGGAAGTCATGTGCCTGTGTTTTTTTTCAGCTTTGCAGCTATTTCCACCTTGCTGCTTTGCTACACCCTCACCTGTATGTATAAAACCCTATCATATTATTGGCTATCAATACCGTCCATGTTGTTTGGCTTCTGTTCCATTATCTATACTTCGGGAGACGATGCCTTAGCTCCTGCTGTTGTGGAATGCTCATTCCTTAGTTACAAAAGTTGGATTCATAGCAGTGGCCACAGAGACCTGGTTGCCAACATATTATATTGCCTTGGCTATACTAAAAACTCAGTTTTTCCTTTGTACGCTCACCATGAATGGCAAACCATGGTGGAGGGACAGCAGTAATTTTTAACAAAGCCTCTTGTTATAGATGGAGACATGGCTTTAATATACTTTGAAGTGATGTTCCTGCAAATAGGGCATCCCCCAGTGGTGGTGAATGGGATTTATAAGCCACCTGGGGCAAACGGAACTTGTTTAGAAGAATTATTGGAGTGACTATCGTATATCCTCAAACTCAGCCTATATTATTTGTGGGGATTTTAATACACACAGAGATGCTTCTTCATTCTCTCGGAAGCTTTTCTCTCTATTGGAAATTTTTAAATTAGAAATTGTGGAAACCCCTCCAACTCATGCAGCTGGAGGTACCTTGGATCTTCTCCTGTTGGGGAACATAAATAGTTGGAGAAGGTTATAGATGCAGAGATCATTTTATTGGACCTGCAAAACTGGGAGCTTCTCAGACAAAGGATGATCTTCTCGGCCCATTTCAATCAGGGTTCTGCACAGGCCGTTCTACTGAAATGGCCCTAACCCCACGTAATAAATGGAATCCTAGTGGCAAAGGCTCAGCGTCAAACATCAGATCTGATTCTCCTTAATAATTCCACACCCTTTGACTCTTTGTACCATCAGAATTTGCTGTCATGGCTGGCATCATTGGGAAGAATGGGAAACATTCTCTCTTGATTCAAATCATTTCTTTCTTATTGTTCTTCTGTTAAATTTCAGGGATTTATGTTAAACATGTTTGCCATAATGATTGGGGTGCCACAAGGATCAGTTCTGGCCCTCTTTTTTCTTTACATATTCTTCCTCTTGGTTTTCTTATCTCAGAGTGGGGCTTTCAACTTATTAATGCTGATGAACATCCAGATTTTTCAGAGCTCTGAAGAGTCACTGGACTCTTTGGCCTGTAAGTCCATGATGGACTACAGCTTAAGTGTGTCCCAGTAACTGACCACTGTCTGAAACTAAATATGGACAAACCAGAGATCTTGGTCTTCCAGCCTAGTCTTCCAGCAGTTCCTCTAGCATATCCACCAGTGTCTCTGCAGGATTGTACATTGATCCCAATCCTGGTTACCTGGACTTCGGAGTTAGCAAACAGCCTGGACGGCTTTAAGAAATAGTTAGACAAATTCATGGAGAACAAGGGTATCTGGCTACTAGAATGGATGCCTTGGTACTATCTCTGGACTGGAGAGACAGGCAGGATGCCTCTAAAGGCCCTTTGCAGGGAGTCAAGGGCAGGTGAAGGTTCTGCCTTTGTCTTCTGCTTGAGATGCTGTGTAAGACAGGATACTGGACTAGATGGGATGTGGCCTGATCCAACAGGGCTCCTCTTAGGTCAGTGATGGCCAACCTATGGCACACGTGTCACAGGTGACACGCCAAGCCCTTTTGGGTGACGCACATGGTCACCCTGGCACCTGGGCGTGTAGTGTTTGCTTGTTCTTGAAGTGTACGAAATACCAACTTTCAATTGAAGATTTAGCAAACGAAATTCAGGAACAAAAGTCACTAACGTAAAGAATTATTTGTGTCTGCTTTTAATAATACATATATCAAAAATATAACTTTACTAGAGCTGCAACTATTGTAAAATTATGGATATTTCTAGATGCGACACAGCACCTGAGTTAAGATAGGTTTTCTTGCAAATTCTGGCACACCGAGCTCAAAAGGTTCGCCATCACCGTCTTAGGTTCTTATAAGCGTTGCTCCTCACCTACTTTCCTCTTTACCCCCAACCTCCCTGCATAAGGTGTATTTGTTTGAAAGATATCAAAAGCACTTACCTGGATCTCCTTGATATGAAAAGCCAAGATCAGGAACAACAGCCCAGCTGTGGAGAGGGTGATGAGGCATTTTACCATGAAGGAGTAAGCAAACCACTGCGCCGGGAAAAAAGAGAGAGAGAGAGAGGGAAGAGAAGGCATAGGCTTCAGTCTCTGTACTGCATTTTTACCTCCAAATCTACCTGCTATTACACCAAGGCAATGATTCTGTAATACTGCAACACTTCCACCTTCTAGGTCATACCTGGTAGCATCACATCCCAGAGATGAGCAACCCTTCTGGGCTCACAGATACATCTGGAATGTTCTGGGCCCAACATGAGCTTTGTCACGGAGAGAGAAAGTTATTTTCCCCCAGGCCGTCGGCGCCATCCCAGGACAATAAAGGAGAGATTTTGTTTCCCATACCGGTATTGTCAAAGCCTCATGTGTGACTTTTACAGTTCAGTGAGTTGATGGAAGCTGGGAAGGAGGCATTTATGGTTATGCAACCACGGGAACACTGAAAACTTTTCCAGTTTCCTCGTTTTCAGCTCTGCATATTTTTCAAGGGGAAACTAACCTTGCCAATTAATGGTGCTCAGAAGATTGTGGCCACCTCTCGAAGCCTTCAGTAACCCTGTGAAGCCATACTGGAACACCCTGTTATAATGCCTTTTTGTCATCTGTTGCTTTTATTCTTCCACACACACCATCCCAGAAGTGATTTTTTTCCTAATTTCTTAACAATCACTGTAGTGTAATTGATAGTTTGCGGCACCAAGACCAGGGACCGCCAATGTTCAAAGTCCTCCCTCAGCTGTGAAAGATTTCCTCAGGCCAGTGATTAATCAGTACTAGAGATTAAAAACAAACTTTTTTTGACATTCGGTTCAAATCCCCAAAAATCCAATTCGATTCAAATCTTTTCAATTTGAATTTAACAAGATTCGATTCATATTTACCAAATTTGAATCTATTTGTTTGAATTTTTTATTCGAATCCGCACGTACGAATGATGACAACATTCGTATGTGCACGTACGTATCTTCATCATATCCATACACACCAATATGCAACCTGTAGTTATCCTGTATGCAACCCATTTTCATTCCATATGGATCCGTACAAATGCATACAGATGTGGGAAAGCTGTGGATCTTTAAGTGCGCATCGTGTACGAACCTGTACATGTATGAATGTCTAGATGATTCGAATGAATAGATCTGAAATTTGAAATTCGACTCTAATGTTTACATTTGAATTTCAGGACATTCTATTTTGAGTTCGAATGGGTGAGAAAAGTGGGGAAGAAAAGCCAACTCTTCTTCTTCAAATCAAATCAGCAACCTGAACTTGGACATCGCTATTTAGATTAAGTCTTCAGTGCAGACTGTATGATCCAATGGCAGCCCAGAACAGGATCTTGAGACTGAACAAAGTTCCAATTTTGGCCCTGTCCAGATGGGGGGAATATAGCGACATTATGGCATCACTGTGGTGCGGCTCCCATGTGTATCTGTGGCAACGCCAACATGGCTCCACAAAATCCCCACTAAAAAGTGCTAAAAACTAGCAAACCCAGCACTGATCACAGGTTTTCCAGCAATAGTGCTTTTTTCTACCTTGGGGACAGAGCGGCCGTTGCACTTCATGCATGCCTGGAGGCCGAAACAGATGGCCACCCATGCGCAGAGTTGGGGAAGAAAGAAGAAGAAGAGCTGGTTTTTCTACCCTGCTTTTCTCACCTATTTAAGGGGACTCAGAGCGGCTGATAAACCTTTTGTTCTTCTCCCCACAACATACACCCTGTAATGTAGGTGGGGCTGTGAGCGCTCAGAAGAGAGCTGTGACTAGCCCAAGGTCGCCCAGCTGGCTTCATGGAGGATTGCGGAATCAAACCCTGTGACTATGAGATATGAGTCCAGCACTCTAACCACAAGACCAAACCGACTCACGCTTCCAGGTATTCAGCATCCACTGAGTACCCAGATGTGTGTGCCACTCAAATGTGCAAAGATAAATGCCATGGTTTGTGCCGTCTACCTAGTAGGTGATAACAAATACCCCACATTATCGCTTCCTAGCAGAATATTTTGCCCCCCTTTGGAGGTGGCCTTTCTCCCAGGCTGCGTCCCCAAGCAAGTTATTTGCCTCTCTAGTTTGCCTTTACTGTCCCTCTATTCCAGCGGACTTTTAAAGTGCCATTCAATTCCGGAATAAGCGTCCCCATGAGGTTCAGTAAAACACGCATTTTAAACGCACCTACCGTCCCCAAGGAAGCGTGTTTTGTTTGCCCGCATCTTTTTCTCCCAGCCTCCTCTCTGCTTGATAGGGTGCCAGGGAGACAACCCCCAACAAGTCCAAAAGAAAAATAGCCATATTTACAAGTTCTCTGTTCATCTCCCCTGCCTCCAAAAACCACCAGAGCCATTTATCACTTTGAGATCCAGAGCTTGCTTCCAAGATAGTGATTTTAATCACTGTAAAAATCTACCCAGTACAGCAGATGTTACACTGTAGCAATCCACCCACTTCATACCTGATAACAATGTTGCAATTCTCCACAATTTTGGCTCTTTAAAAGTTCTGACCTTTAGAAAGGGAAAGGAAGGGAAGGGGTTGCTGTTCTGGGAAATGTGTGAATGTTTAAGGCTGTGTGTGCCAGCGGCGGCAGCAGCACAGCCAGGGTGCTTTTTTTGAAGATCTTGGCCGCCAATCCCTGCCCCTTTTGCCACGGAGTGTCTCCATGCACAATGTTGCTCGGAATACCCACGGCAGTCTTGTTTAAAGGGCACTTTTTTCCCACGCATTTTCCTTCTTTTGTGCCACTGGAAGCTCAGAGAAAAGCCGTGCATGGGGGTGCTCAGAGGCAAAAGAAGCTTTTTAATGAGCTTTTTATTGTTTGGGGACACAGCCCCAGTTTAGTATCCCAAATTTAGGCTGTGGAAGGAGAAGCTTTCAATAATGCTACATCTGTGCTTCCCACAACAAGTGCAGCAAATGACCAGACCAACTCTTTTTGTGTGCTTGGCGTGATCTGCTAAGAAAAGCAGACCGTGGGACAGTCTGCAATTGCATGCACGGTTGCGCCACTTGGATATTCGTAAGCGGTTTATCTGCCTTGCGGCAGGGAAGTGATTTTTATCATGAAAATAGTCTAAAGAGGAAGGGGTTGTGCAACCCTTTCTGCCCTACTTGTACTATGGCCTTTCTTTCCCAAGCTTTCGGAGGACCGCTGGTTGTGCAACTGAAAGATCCAATGTGGAGGCAGACGAAGAGCATCCACCTTCCTGTGGCTCCTGCTTGCTGTTGCAAGTGGAATCCCAGCTCATAACAGTGGACTGGAAATGTGGACTGGAAACTTGGGCACAACCCATGTCATCCAACCAATTGTTTCTGGACATTCTAAAGCAGAAGACAAAGGCCAAACCTTCACCCCTGCTCCAAATTCCCTGCAAATGGCCTTTAGATGCATCCTGTCTGTCTCTCCAACCTGAAGGTGGTCCCTAGGCATCCATTCTAGTAACCATTGGTATGTCTGTCCTCCTTCAGGAATTGAAAGAAGCCCTGCTAGATCAGGTCATAGCTCAACTAATCCAGCATCCCATCTCACACAATGGCCCATCAATTGCTTGTGGGCATCTCAAGCAGAAGACAAGGGTAAAACCTTCACCTGTTCTTGAATCCCTGCAGATGGCTTTTAGAGGCATCTTGCCTCTCTCCCCAACTTGGAGGTTGTACCAAGGCATCCATTCTAGTAGCCATTGATAAACCTGGCCTCCATGAACGAAAAGAAGTGCTGCTGGATTAGGCCACAGTCCATCTAGTCCAGCATCCTGTCTCACATAGCAATCCACCATATGCTTCTGGGCATCTCAAGCACAAGATGAAGGTAAAACCTTCACCTGTTCTTGACTCCCTGCAAATGGCCTTTAGGGGAACTCTGCCTGATATACCTGTCCTCCATGAGTTTGTCTAACCCTTTCTTAAAACTATCCAGGCTGGCTGCTTTTTCCTGCCAGTTAAACGTAGGCTTCTGTGGAAATTCATTTATGTATTCAGGATTTTGGCATTTCCTGCAGAGGGGTTGGTGTTGATTAACTTGTCGTATCCAGTATTTACTTTCTTTACAACAATTTTAAACTGTCATTCCAGCACGATCACCAACCGTGAAAAGGGAGAATAAAGGCTCTTAAGGCAAATAAATTCATAAATGCCCTAGCCCAGTCAGCGGAAATTCGTGTGTACATTTTAATGGTTAAAAGGTCAGCACATGTGTCAGGAAAGCCTTATGAAACCTCCCAATACAAAGATTTTTTGAAATTATTTTTACTGTAAATATTTAACTTGAATTGTCACAACACTATAACTCAGTTGCGAAACCGCTCTACAAATGTTCCGCCAAGTTACAATAGTGCATTGTCCAATAATAATAAATAAAAGGCATGAATAGTGGATCTAAATAAAATAGCCTTGAGATCTTTGTGGCTACCTAAATTCATGGGCAGATCCTAGTATTTCCTTAATAGTCACAAATTAAGATGATCTATGTATGGGTGTGTGTTTACCAAAATCTCTAAAAACAACAGCAGCACAATTTTGGTTTACAGACTTTTTAAAAAGCTACCTCTTTGAGCCTTAGTATGGCGAGTAGACTGGCTAGAACATCCAAAATGTGGGACGCACTGCGTTTCGGATGACAAAACCCTTGATGTGAAGAAGGAAGGGGTATTAGCTGGACGTGGGGCTTTCTTCTCAGCCCATTTGCAGGGTTTTGGGAGCAGGTGATGGTTTTGCCTTTGTCTTCTGCTTGAAAATACCCAGAAGCAATTGGTGGGGCACTATGGCCGCATCCAGACACATGTAATACTGTGCATTGAATCCACAGTCCCGATCGAGCCATCACACACGACAATCGATCTGTCATTGTGCCGCCACATAATATGATTGGGACTGTGCGTTTACCATTCTCCGGGATGAACAACTCTGTCTGCGCAGTAGATAGAAAATTTGAAGTTTCAATCCAGTGCAGGCAGGACGGCGAGAAAAGTAGACGAGATGCTGCCTAACCAGGAAGGGCAGTGCAAAATTTGATTGGCTGCCTCAACCTGAGTGATGGCATGCCCCACCTCAACTCTCACAGCTCTGATAGGTGAAACTACAGAGCTGCCTTCCAGTTGGGACGCCCAGTCTATTGCTGTGCAGTGAGTTTACTGCACTTTTAGGTTAAACTTCGCATCTATTCTGCTAGTCTGGAGGCAGCCTTTGTGAGATGGGATGCTGGACCACCAGATGGGCTGTGGCCCAATCCAGCAGGACTCCTCTTAGGTTCTTAAAGCAGGCACAGGCATTTGATTAAAGGAATAAATCTTTCTCGATATACAACCTTGACAGACGTTCCAGCATGACCTAAGAAAACTGTGCCAAAAGTGCCATAATGCCTTTAACTCACCTGCCTCCTTGGAGCAGGCAGGTAGATGTGAATCCAGATTGATGCAAAAAAGGAGTAAGCCAGGGGAGTGGGGAAAGTGCCTTCATTTCAATTAACTGGCTTCTCCCGCTGTAAACAACTACTGGAGCTCAGTCTTATTTGCTGAAGGGAAGTCACTTTTCAGAAAACCACTGGCTCTCCCTCTCTCACTGTGAGCCATTGGGTACCTCCACATGCCTGCTCTTGCGTACGCAAACAGGCTAGGGCCCCCGCCTTCTTTTGCCAGAATTCCATGGAAGAGGAGCCCCCTCCCCTTACCTCCACAGACACCTGAACCTGCCTGCTCCCAAGGAGACAGAGGAACTACTAGTAGAAGGATTCCCTGTCCCACTTTTGCCAGGGCAGATCAGAAAGCAGGTGGCTGTATATGCTGAAAACAATCCTTCATTGTTCCCTATGGAAAACACAGCTCGGGCAACCTAATTCTCCCTGCACAAAAAACGAGTTAAGAACTCCAATGCATGGGGCGACCGATAGTGTGGGCACGGTGTGGCCAAGTTGTGGTGTGTGAATAAAACAATCACATCATTGTAGTCTTGTTTCAGGCAACAATGCTCACCTAGGCAACCGGCTACCTGTCCACCTGAACCAGGTGTCGCCTAGAGGAATCCACGGGCTCCAAGGCAGGACTGCCTTTGCAAGTTATGGAGGCAGAGTGCCCACACCTGGACTGTCGCTGAGAAAGAAGAGGGTTCAACAGCCTTTTTTCACACCCACTTCCCAGGGCAGGACTGTACTCAGGCCCTCTGGTGACCCAGGGATTTGCAGTAAAAGCGTGAGCCTTCCATCTCTCCCTTGCTCTTTGAAAAACACGGTTTCATTTGACTCACATGGCAGCTGGGCATGCTGCAAAGCACAGCACAGACATTCTTGCACCCAGGTATACACCAAGACCTTTTTATGCAACTTTTCATGCCACAGCATCTGACGGCCTTGCTCAGAGCATCTCTACAGGGTCCTGCCCAAAATGCAGAAGACGAGGGCTTCTCCCTGGAGAAGTCTCCTCTGCTGTAAAACAAGGGCCACTTCTATAGCTGGACTCCAGAAAGAGCACCCTTGAGTCGGCGGTTGAAAAGCCGCCAAGGACGGACGGGAGACACCCTGAGCAAATATTATTACAACAGGAAAGGTGCCTGAAATGAGACTAAAGCTCAAGATACATATATATACAAAGGGCTGGACTTAAAGGACATCCAAAAGAGACAAAGAGGACAAAGAAATGGGGGAAATGAAGTCTTCCAAACTGTCTTCCAGCCCACACCATGCAAAAATAAATAAAATATAGCCTGGGTTTCTTTGTTTAGTTACTTAGCCTGCCATCACATTATAAAATGGTAGTCCGTCTCAAGGTCAGAGAAGGAACTCAGGCCATCTTTGACCTGGAATGGTCTGGTCACACCTACTGTGCCACCAATGTGTCAGTGAGTTACAGGCAGCAGTGGTGGTGGGACGGCATCAGCAGAGGGGGCAGTAGTAGAGTTGGCAGCAGTGGTTGTGTAGCAGTGGCAGGGGAGCAGTGTGGCATAATGTGGCAGCGGCCACACACCTTAAGCTTACCTTCTACAGGTGAATGAATGCATGAAGCCTTGGTGTGGTGGTGGCGGCAGTCATGGATCGGGTCTTTCCCTTGCCTCCCGAGTCCATTTCTTGCAGCAGAAACAGATTCAGTGCTGGGATAATCTGCATAGCAGATAGTCTCAATCGAGAGGAGAAAGTCCAGAAGTGGACTTTCACATCTGATTTCTCCAGATACAAGACTGTCTCTACCTGAATAAAAATAAAGTTGTGACCAGGGTCTTGGTGCAAAATCATTCATTTCTATTGAACCTTGCCATGAAAACTTAGGCCATGATCACACCCATAGTTCATGAAGGCTTCTTCCTGTCACCTTGTTCAGATTTTCTTGCTGGGATCACCTTGGGGGTAGGCTGTCTCTCCTCAAGCCAGCTTTTCTGGTGTCCACTTTTACAGAGGACTCAAGCCATCCTGGGGAACCAGATCATTTTCACTTCCCCTGTGTGAGCACCGAACCTGGCTAGAGGGAGGTGAACTGCCCTGGGAGGGAGGGAGGGAGGGAGGGATCCGGCCTTCCCTCCTACCTAATGCCTGGCTGCGACTGGCACACAAGAAATCCCCTTTCCTTGCATCCCTTCCCCCCGCTGTCATCATTCCTAGGATGACCCTCCCTCTCATCCTGTATCCCCCCCATTCCTCAGCTTGTGGACTCTGTCCCTCATTTTTTAAAAATATAAATCTATTTTGTGTAGACTGATAACGCATTTTTGCAAAGAACACAGAGGGATTTAAGAAATAAATGGCCAGAAGAGCACTGTTGGGAGGGGGAGAGGGACAGCGTGGAGCAAGAGGAGAAATGATACAATTCTAAGGACAATGTAGCTTCCATTTTCCTGCAGCAATGTGCAAAGGAAACAAGGTTTTGTTACACTGAAAGGGACTGAGAAGTGAAAATTCTTCAGCAGCTTTAGGGGAAAGGGCATATTGCATCCTCCTTTTTCTACCAGAATGGCTGCAGAGGTGGAGGTGCATGCTGGCTGGGATATGGCTCGGCTGCATCCCTTTGGGGACACAGTCCCCTCACCCCAACAGTACCTTGAGTTTCCCCTTAGCACTACACAACTCCAAACACACCCCGTTGCCACTATTGATTGACAGAACTTTATCCTATCAGAATGCAGGTGGTGTTAATGTAATTAGTAGGGGTGGAGAACTGAAGAATCGTGTAAAGGAGACTCGGGGAGATAACACAAAAGGTGTGAGCATAGCAGCCCGAACTGAGGACGATCTGAGCACTGATTAGTGGGGACTGGGTGTGAACTGGATTAGAACAGCTTCAGTTCAGCTTCTTAAGGAGACGACCTAGTTCAGCCAGGTGTGATCATGGCCTTAGTTCTGTAGCATTGCTACTTCTGGCACTGCTTTTCTTGATTCCCTGTTTAGGTTCATGCAAACAATCACTTTGACCTTGAGGTCCAGAAGACTTCAAGTGCCTCCAGATATGGCCTAAAACCCAAGATTGTCTCAAGAATCTATTGGGAATGTCACATGTAACCGTGGCATTCCAAATATATTCCTGGAATATCAAGGCAATATCCAATAACAATGCCAGGTTTCCCGTAATAGCAGTCGCTTATCTCTGTCTGCTGGCTCCTTTCAAGATTGCTCCTCTTGCAAATACCCAGATGCCTCCATGCTCCAGATGGCCTGTGATTGGCTGTACTGCCTGCCTTTCATTTGCTCGCCCTTCCTTATATTCATCATTTCAGGAATCTGAAGTTCACGACTTCTCGTCTTTCCAACAGCCCTTTTTTTGCTAAGGAATTTTGAAATTTCGAAAATCTGAGTGAGTGGAAGTACACTACAACATCTTCCTTTCAGGGTGGAAAACTCCTGCCCACGGATTATGCAATTTTCACGTAATGAAGAACAGCGTGAATTGAAAAAGAAACAACTCTGGCGCTAAGAACGTCTGTCCATCCGTCAGCTGACCTTTCTGAGGCTTCAGGATGGAAGGAAGTTGAATGCTGAGAATTCTTGTCTGCTGAGTAAGAAGGAACACCACAGAAAGGGTGAGTCCTTAGTGGTGTGTGATTGCACGCTGAGAATAGGCAGTCTAAAGCACCTTCTTTATACAGCTAAAGCGAATGTTCTATGGTTGAAGACCAGAGAAGTCACCGTCTATCTAAAGGAAGGACAAGGTCTCCAGTATTTTGGTGGACTGCCATTCTTGGCATCCCATCCATAATCGCTGGCCATGTTTGATGATGATGATGATAGAGCTATAATTAAAAACCACCTGTAAGGAACTGTGTCACTGAAGGCTAGTTTAATAAATATAGCACAAGAAAGTCTAAACCCACAGTCTTCCAGATCTTGTTAGATGGCAGTTCCCATCACCCGAACTTTCACCGTCTTAGGGCAGATGGGAATGCAACAGCCTTTAAGAGTCCAGAATTCCCCATTTCTGGCCTCAGCAATTTGGCTCAATTGTGAAATCCCTTTAAAGTTCAGTAGTTCCCCTAACACGAAACCGAAATCTCTTCTCCCATAACTTCACTCATGACATATGAGTCAATCAGCATAAATGGCAGATAGCGGGAAACAAACTTATCAGTTCCTTATTTTCAGCGTAAAAGTTTAGAGGAGTTTTTTTGGGGGAAATTGCCTGGGAAGTCAATTTCTTCAATTGCACTTTTGATCAATCAAAGTCATAATAGGGATGTGCACGATTTTTTTTTTTTTTGCATTCGAATTCGAATAGAATCGAATATCCAAACATTCGTTTCGATTCAAATGTTCAGAATCCGAACGCAACAAAATCCAATTCGAATCAAATACATTTAAACCTATTCATTTGAATGTTAGATTCAAATCTGAAGATACGAATGTCAACAACATACAAATGTGTTATACATATCTGTACGCATGTCGTACGCATCCTGTTTTATCCCAACTATTAGTGATGAGTGCTTATCAACACTGCACAGGGCTAGAACGTATTAGATTATTTCTGCAAAAGGACGTGTGTGGCAATCTCAACATAGTGCTGGGATAATCCTGGGATGCAGCCTGGATTAGTGGGATGTGACCTCTATCTGAAGGATTCCAGCTTCAATCCATGGCTTCGCTCAGCAGATCCAGGACACACTCTATCAACATCCTTTGGAGCACTGGAAATTAAAACAGAGAGGCCTTCTCTGTGCTGGCCTCCTCCAGATATTTTGTGTTGTCCCCCCACCAACTCTAATTCGGCTTTGCTGGCTGAGGCTGACAAGGACTGGAGAGGCACTGATTTCCCCTATAAAAACAAGCTCCCTGAGTTGCTCCTCACTCGATTTTATTCATCCCACCTTTCGGGGGGGGGGGGTTGTCACAAAAATAAAAATAAATATACAGAATATTCCTCAGCTTCTCTTTCTATTCCTGACTCCCTTGCAGGACAGCACTCAGAGGAAGCTAATTGTCAAAGACCTGAGTCAAATGGCATGTTTGACCCACACACTGAAAACCATACAATAAACCTCCAGAAAGAGGCTGTTCCCAAATCTGGGGGCCACCACCCAGAAGGTCCTCTTGCACATCTGTGTGCTTTGCAGCTCTGAGAGGGGAAGAATTACTACAGTTGATTTGTCTCACTCATCTATTAAAAGGCACAATGTCTCAGCAAATAAAACAGAACTTAGAAAAAAATAACGTCCCTCGACACGGGGTAGATATTGTTAAAAGAAAAAAGGGTAGAACAGAGGCCACAGGTTCAACCTCCCTCATCTCTGCAAAGAAGGGCATTGACAACAGCCACCTCTTCTGTTGTCTTAGCCATCTACACTTAAATCTTATTCCAGCTTCAGTCCACTTTCAGACTGAGAGAACACATTAGCAAAGTGACTGGATGTTCTCTTTCAACATTATCTAACTCATAAAAGCCACCTTTGTGTTACTTTGTCACTTCGCTGAAGCATTCCTTCACTCTGAAAGTGGACTGAAGCTGGATTAAAACTTAGGTGTAGATGGGCCCCAAGATGATCAAATTTCAGGCTTGATTTGGTGTGTGTGTGTGTGTGTCTTTACCTCCACACCTTGTTCTGCTCCATCCCAGTGAATCCGGTTTCTTCCCCCATCCCGTCCGCAACACAATTTCTTCCTGGCACCATCTCTAACCACTACACCTGATTTTCTTGCCTAGCATTGGGAAGAAACTGCAGGCGACCTGTGGGCCCTGAATCCTGGCCCCGGGCCATTCCTGCTGCTGATAGATGTTGCTTCGTGAACCTGCCCCATCTGGATTAATATTTATCCTGTCACTGGTCCCAATCTGGAGTTCACACCCCTGCTCAGCAGACCCAGCCATGAAGGGAGCAATTGTGTCCTGAACAATCACACAAAGGAACCTTTGGCTTTCTCCTTGGACCGGGATAAGGCCTTGCCTGTGCCAGAAATAGTTGGACAAGGAAGTGAAAGGAGGGAAAGAGAAAAGAAAGAGAACACAAACCTTCCGTTTCTGCCCCTGAAATGGGTCTCCGCTTTGTTAGAATACAGGTGGGGGTGGGGGAAAGCCCTGGTGAACAAATATTTCCTTAAACACACACACACAGCACCGCCAACAAAAACCAAAATCCCCTCCACGTAAAAGATAAATAAAAAGGAGGAAGCGCCTTTCTTTAGGGATGCAAGAATATTCAAAATATTTGTTATTCAATCGAATGTCCAGACATTTGTATTTTAATACTCGAACGAATATGAACATTTTGAATCATTCGTTCGACTCATTCGGACATACGTATGTGTACAGATACATGCGCATTATATACATATCCGTGCACATCTTATTCGTATCCGTATGCGTCCATACGGATATGTACGGGATGAAAACAGGATGCATACGGGATAAAAACGGGATGCGTACGGGCACATAGTGTTGTCGACATTCGTATCGTCAAATTCGTATCGAATATTCATACAAACAGATATGAATGTATTCGAATTGGTTTGAATTTTAATACGTTCGTTTTTTCTCTGTTCATATGAATTTGGGCATTCGAACATTCTATTCGAATTGGATGTCGAAATTGCATTTCTGCACACCCCTGCCTGTAACCCTGGCCCTCCCAGGCAGTTGCTCTACCCTACGCTTCAGTTACTCCCTTCTTCAGCCACAGAAGTTTGCGCTGAAGCCAACGTATGCCAGTAGACAATTCTTTCCACCTGGCATTTGAGGAAAGGGTCTTTGGGGTCCAAATATTAAAAGGCCTGACTCAGTTTATCTGGGATTCGTTTTCGCCTATGCCAGGCAGGGCTGAACGCTATGGGAAGGGAGGCCTCTCCTCAATCTAGGGAGGTGACTAATTAAGGTAAGATTTATTTAAAAATTTCAGCCTCTGCGTCCAAAGTTTTGCCGCTTAGCAACCTTTGCCGGACGCTTCCCTCCGCGTCTCCTGCAGCCTGCTTCTCCGAGACATTTCTAAGCAGGGAGTGAACCCATGGAGGACTCAAAGCGGATCTGAGGTCTGACTGCAGATGGAGATCCAGGAAGACAACTTCACCCTCCAAAGGAAACTTGTTCCGGATCTAGTTGCCCTTTGGAGACGGAGCTGCGGTCATGTGGCCATGCAAGGGCAAAGGCAAAGTAAAAGGAGAAGGGGAAAAGGAACAGGAGAAAGTGTTAAGCTGCCTTTAAAGTCGGGAGGATTGCGGGGCGGGATGCCAACTCTCGCCGAATGCTGTGCCAAGCTCCAAAGACTTGCACAACCAATGGCCTCAAGAGCAAAAAGCCGCTTTCTGCCCCACAGAGTCCGGAGTGTAAGGAAACACCACATATGCAAGGTGGTTCTTCACATCTCTCTGAGAAGGAGAGAAAAAAACAAGATTTCCCTGTGATCTTTCTTTGCTCACAGGGTGTCTGTTGTGGGAAGAAGAGCAGAAGGTTTGTCAGCTGATTTGAGTCTCCTTAAAGGAGAAGAACAGAAGGTTTGTCAGCAGCCCTGAGTCCTCTTAAATGGGTGAGAAAAGCAGGGTGTAAAAGCCAGCTCCTCCTCCTCCTCTTCTTCTAAACATTCCTTATGAACAAAATAAAGCAGCCCAGACACATTTTTGGTCTCTAGCTTGCTTGCTAGACTTCTTGGTGAAACTGCCAGAACGTTTGGACTGATTGCCCAGATAAATGATCTATTTCAAGTGAGACTGGAATTTTCAGCTTTAAGTCAATGGCTTTGTTTCCACATTTGGGTGCTCAAATGGCCTATCAAGTTCTGCTCAGCTCTCAAAATTCATCCTCCAAATGCAACCACAAGAGTTGTGTGGCAGATCAGAGCTCTGGTATGAAGCATCCTTTGGATTTTACCAAACTGCACTTTGAGATGCAGCTGATGGATGTGTGTGTGTGTGTGTCTGTCTGTCTGTCTGTCTGTCTGCCTGCCTGTCTGCCAGTACATGGAAACCATGTTTGCACCCACCCCTGGGCAAAAAGGCAGCAAAACCAGGGCTTGTCATTTGACCAGCCATGCTACAGAAACCAGCATGCTTGGCTGCTGAGCTGTATTTGACTGTCTGTGACACAGTCACCAGCGTCTGGGCTACCTCCATGTAGAGACGTTGGACATTCTGGACACACCAAACGCCCAACCCAGAGGAAACCTCAGACAGGCGCTGGGCTTTCTTGAAAGTGAGTCACATACTCGGATTTGTTTGATGACTAAAACAGTAACAGTAGTCCAGCCTTTTCCCCCCTTCTTTTTTAAGGAAGCTTCTGATATAATAACTGATGTGGCCTGCCCTAATACCATATTGAAGGAAACTGCTCCAAGCCATTCGACACCCTCGGGGAAACACTACTCCCTCTGCCTTTGAGAAGAAGCCGCCACAAGGCTTTAATTTGCTTTCTTGAATAATGGCAGCGGGTTGGACTACGTGACCTTTGGGGTCCCTCTTCCATCTCCACAGGTCTGGCCTTAAAAGCTAGATTGTTGATCCCACACTGCACCCTGTGCCCAGTTCACAGTGTGCCACTGATTGTTTTGCCGTTTATTAACTTATTAATGTTTATTAATATGTTTTTTAAAAAGACTAATGTCGTGCAGGGGGGGCAGTAGCTAGATGAGAAGGAGAAAGAGAAGAAGATTTGGCTTTTCTACCCCACTTTTCTCACTCAAAGCGGCTGACAAAGCTTTCTGTTCTCCCTACAACAAACAGCCTGTGAGGTAGGTGGGGCTGTGAGAGCTCAGAAGAGAGCTGTGACTAGCCCAAGGTCACCCAGCTGGCTTTGTGGAGGAGTGAGGAATCCAACCCGGTATTCCCAGATAAGAGTCCGGCTCCTTAACCAGCAGACCAAACTGGCTCATGAGTAGAAGCTGTAGCTCAGTGGTGATACAAGTAGCCTGAAAAGCGGAGGGTTACCTGTTCAATTCCAAGTCTCTTCCCAGGAGTAGGCAAAGGCAAACCTATTTCTGTACCTCTGCCACGAAAACTGCATAGAGGTGCCTTTGGAGTCTGGGAAGGGCTCTTACTCAGTGGTAGAGCAAACAGCCTGGAAAGCAGACAGTTTGATTCCCCCCCCCCTCTGAGAATAGACAGTGGCAAACCCATTTCTGTATCTCTGCCCAAAAACTGCATAGAGGTCCCTTGAGATGCCCATGCAGTCAACCAGAAGCTGGCCACAACTTAATGGTGTCCAACAACCTGAATGACTGAAGCTCAGCTAGACTGGTTCAACATTTGCTTGGGGGGCACAGGAGTGAGCCAGACCCATGTAGCACAAAATCTGCCCCTGGTAGGGAGGAAGGCACTAGGAACATACAATTACTGGGCAACAACAAAGATTGCCGGGTCTCCATCTGGCATGTGGCAATGTGCCATCACCATACATTCTGGGTCCTTCTGGCATGGTCCAAAGATAACGTATGGATGCTACCACAATGGCACAGCTTGCACTGGATACTAGTCATAAATCACAATTGGGGAAATCAACTTTGGAATGTATTGCAAGGTTAAGAAGACGGTTCAAAGACTCAAACAGTCTTGTTCCACATTTACCTGTGCTCTGGAATATAGTCCCCTTCTGTACCCTTTTTGTCGACACCTCAGTGTGGACCATAGAGGCCCCACCTCTCTGTGAAACAAAATGTGGCCAAAGTGGGACGTGGTGCCAAAATGCTCCAGTATCTTGAGCCTGTGTGGATCTCTTTAAAGGCTGTGGTTGCGCTTCAGGTTTAATCCAGCTTCAGTCAGAGTGAGAGAATAAATCAGCAAAGTGAGAAGCTGCTTTCTCCCAATGTGAAATAACTCAGAAAATTCACATTAGGGACAGATCATATGGAAAGAAAACTACTGGTCAGTTGCTGATGTGTTATCTCGCTCTGAAGGTGGACTGAAGCTGGATTAAATCTTAGGTGTGATCAAGAGATCCACAAGCAGACCAGGATCTATACTCTGGATTAATGAAGACCATGGCCATGTGGGAAATGAACCATGGCCTCCCAGATCCAATCTACCCATCACACCATGCTGTCTGTCTGCTGCCTGTGGGGACGCTCAACTTCTATGCCTTGCAAAAGAAAAAAAAATGGCCTGCAAAATTCTGGCTCAGAAGCCATGCCAAAATGTTAGGCTGCTTTGCTACTGATTATTATTATTATTATTTTTCTCCTCTTGGCCTGTTGGCAACCCCAACCTCTTTCTGATTGCAGGGGGAAATATTTGTATGACTTATCTTGCCTGTGCAGAGATTTGAGTTCTTTCATAAGACGGAAAATGCTGAGCATTTCAAAGAAGCAAATGAGGAAATCTGCACCTTCTCTCTGCACTTATGGGTCAAAAAGCCTCCCGTGCTGAAAACACACACACCACGCACGCACGCACGCACGCACGCACGCACACGCACACACACACCAAGTATGCTGATGGTTGCCAGATGCAATAGATTCCTGTACCCTCAAGGGGATGCGCAAATGAGATGAGACAAAAGCGGCAAGGGATATATACATATATTTCTCTCATTCTTGCGGCATTGCAACATGAGAATAAATACCTGCCAAAATTCTCTCTTCTTTCTGGCTCCCAGGGCAGGTCTGAAATGTTCTGTGCTGCTGGGAGGGTGGAAAGAAGAGGAGTCTCCTGGACAGCATAGTGGTACCCTAGAGGAACTGGAGGGGCACAGTAATTACCTACCTACCTACCTACCTACCTATGAAGGACTTGGCTATGAATGGCTATTAGCATGGGAGGCTGTGTGATTATGCTGGGAAGCCTAGCTGCTAGGATTAGTTATATACAATGGAAGTATCAATGGATTAAGATGTTGTTATATCTTCCGTTTGACAAAGAAGGGAGAGCGTGATAGCAAGGGAAGTGATGGGTGAACTTTCTTCCAACAACAGGCAACAACTGTTGGCAAAAGAGAGGAGAATGGTTGAGCTGGTGGGGAGATGATCAGCTGCAGGAATTGGTGCAGCTCAGACAAGGGGAAGGATTTCTTCTCCCAGAGGGTCTTCGGTTCTATCGAATTTGCTGTCAGAAGAGGTGGTAACAGCAGCCAGCCTAGATGACTTTCAGAAAGGGTTAGATAACTTCATGGATGACAGATGCATCAGTGGCTACGAAGATGCATGCCTCGGTGCATTCTCCGGGCTGGGGAGACTAGTGGGATTCCTCTAAAGGCCATTTGCTGGGATTCGAGAGCAGGTGAAGGTTTTTTCCTTTCATTTTCTGCTTGAGATGCTGTTGAGCAATTGGTGGGCCACTGTGGGGGACAGGATGCGGGACTAGATGGGCTTGCGGCCTGATCCAGCAGTGCTCTTCTTATGTAAAAATACTAACTAACTAACTAACTAACTAAGGAAGAAAGAGATTTGGATAATTTGGTCTCATGAATCCTGAGTGACGCCATAGCATGTCTCTGATATTTTGTCTGCTGACGAGGCCAGTTACAGAGGATGTTGACTGCTGAGGCTGGATCCAGATAGCCCCCCCCCCCAAAAAAAAATAAAAATAGTGCCAGGTAAGGGGCCCAATGGCACAGAGATGGCATTTTGCTGTCCCCATGAAACCTACAGCTAACTTCTGAGGCAGGAAATCTGTCCTTGGTGGTACCTTGGTGGTGTAGCCTGGAAAAGTGTTCTGAGGGCTGGTTTCATAATCTTGCATCCCTGCCCTTGTCATCTGGAAAGATGGAGGTGACCAGGGCAATGTAATGGGGCCAGACAGAAAATGGCTGCCTTCCAGGTCAATTTCCTGTCCAACACTTACTTGTGCCGGACAGAAACTTCAGAAGCCGCAGAGCATTTCTTCCACAGCTTCCAAGACTCTGAGGTTGGGGGTTGCTGGGCCAGGTGGAGCTGTCACAAAGATGGCCAGTCTGCTGGCCATGAAGATCCAGCCTGAGTCTCACTTCATAAGCTTTAGCACTAGAAGTGCACAAAGTATTCCAGCTTGAAATGTTCCCGTTCGGAACAGGTTGTTCCAAATGGCTTTAATTCAGCATAAATCATCCTTTCAAGAAGGGGCTCGTTGCTACGCTGGAACAATACTGGGGCCCATTCAAAGAGGCATTCCAAATGCTCTGAATGGTTTTTAATATATTTCTAATTAGATTCGGCCTGAGATCTTTAACTCTCTCTTTGGTTGGCTTCCTACTGTTCAAATGCCCTGCAGTTAATAGTAGTTTTGGTGTCTTTGACGGGACAATCCGGAACTATGGATGGGTAAAAAATGCTTCTCACCTTCTCAACCCGCACAAATCGTGAATGTTCAAAACTTTGCAGTCCAGTTGAAACTTGGCTATTGGAAACAGAAGTGGTTTGCGGTTCTTTTGCTGGCATGCTGGTGATCAAACCCACAACCTTTGGCATTCTAAGCCGCTTGCTCTGCCGCTGAGCTACAGCCACCTGCCCTGAAATACTGGCTGTCAAACATGACCAGTGCAACCCCAGCCAACCAAACCCATGGTCAGAATTTATGCGAAGGTGGCATTTCTTTTTGGTTGCACTCACAGCTTCAACCTACCTTCCAAGAGGTGGAACACATTAGCCAGGGGACTTGGTGTTTTCTTAGTGAGCTGTAGCCCTTTCCACATTTACCTAGATTAATCTGGATCAGCTAGGTCTGGATCAACCACATGAGAGGCATCTGTATTGAGTGGGCATCAGAATGCTTGCACAGATGTAGACCACATTTATCACTAATCTGGATTAGTGAGCCCTTAGCACAGTCCTAATCCAGATCTACTTTACTCCCATGTAGACGATGTGTTCTTAGCAGCTCTTTGATCCACATGGCCATACAGACTACGTATTATTGATCTGGATTAACAAATAAGTGCAGAAAGGGTCTGAAGCCGCATTGACGTAAGCGTGAATGCAGTCATGGTGGTGTCTGCAATTCTCCTTTTCCTCTTTTTTTCCAAAGAGCTTGAAATAAGCCCATATCCCTTTCTTCCCCTCCCCTTTATCCTCACATCACCCCTGCGAGGTAGGAAGAGAAGCAGAGTGATAGGCCCGTGGTCATCTACTGAGCTTCTACAGCTAAATCCAGGGACTTTCAGCTCCCAGCTGACCATCTTTCCAAGATGCTATGCTGGCTCTTTTTCAACGCCATTAACATCTTCAGGGTTTCGCTGTCTCCGTGATGGAAGAGCTTTGGCGTAGCTCTAGATCTACATCCATTCTCTTGGGAATCTTGCCTTATATTAATGTATGCAGGAGTTTTCCGGGAGATATATTCGCCGTCTGGGTGCATCCTTAGCATATCAGATGGACTGTGCAACCTTCTGGATGGATGATTAATATTGGCTTCCAACCCTTAACCATTTGGGACTGAATCAAGCTTTTTATTTATTGATATTGTATATGTATGTTTGATGGATCAGTGTATTAAAAGGGTGGTATAGAGAGATCTACACTATCACTAGCTGATTTTGGTTCTTCTATATATATATACAGGATTCTGATTATACTGTTGGCATCTTTTTTCTTAGCATCCATCGTAAGTTGTTTCTGCGTTTACCTGCCCTGTGGTCAGAACCCACTTATTCTGACCGCTGGAAAGCGTGGTCTGGAATAGCTCGGTCTGCACAATGGCGCTGGTCCAAACCCAGTTCACGCCACAGCTTCGAAGCTCATGCGGCTGCTAAGGTTTCCAAGGCTAGAGCAAAGGTTTCCTGGCCTCAGAACCGCTAGGAGGTACATTTCAGCAGCATGCTGTAGTACACCATTTTAGAGATGTGCGTAGATATGCATCTTCCCCACATCCGTACGCATCCATACACGCCTGTACGCATCCTGTAGTTATCCAGTATGCAACCCGCTTTCGTCCCATACGGATCCAGGCCAATGGATATGGATGCGGGATAGATGCGGATCTTCAAGTACGCATTGTGCATGAACCCGTACACATACAAATGTCCAGATAATTCGAACAAATAGATGCAAAATTTGAAATTTCATTTGAATGTTTACATTTAAATTTTGGGACATTCGATTCGGATTTTGAATGCCTACGAACATTCGTGCACATCCCTACACCATTCAAAAGTAGCATTCCCCTGGTACTCCCAAACACAGGAGGTTCGCCTTCTGCACACCTTATGTGTTTGGGATCAGGGATCTCCTATATACCCGAACACCCGATGGTACTGGAAGAGACCTCCCTAATCTGGATCACGCTCCATCTAATGCAGACAGAAGAGACCAGTGGGGGGAGGGGGGGCATGGCCACCTAGACCTTCATTGACATGTGGATCTATCAAGTCCAGATGCAGAAAGGCTTACATATAACGTCTTTTCAGGCCTTTTATTTCCTATATGTGAATACAACCTGAATTTGGAGTGCTTTCTTTGCAGCAGAATTTCCACACGGTTCTTAACCCAAAGGCCAATTCGCACTTGGCCTCTTAATTTGCAATTAGTTAACATCTGGGCAGGTGCATCTGCCCTTGCAGGAGGCTCTTACAACCTCCAGACGCCCCCTGCCTGCCCAGATGTGAACTAATTGCAAACTAGCTGTGGTGCATGAAATTGTATGCACCACAAGCAAGGCAACCCTCCCCGATCCTGACCAATAGCTTACCTGGCGTGTCCAAGAGATGACCATATGCACTATGTCTGGTGCAAGGGGCGCATCTGAGTGTACTGGCACCTCAGTTGACCCCTGATGCAACGCCCTGTGGAGGATCGGACATGTGACTGGACCCAGATGAGTGTCTGGGCGCACAGGGTTTAGGCTACCGTGTACCAGTGTTCCCTAGTGCGCATGCTCGTACACGTTAGTTTGTTCTGCACCTTTCCTGTCCAACAGATGGGAAGGCAAGTACAGAAACACCCAAACCCACTTTTTCCACATACAAGTCAAAGATCCAGATCTTCAAGATCCAGATCTTTGAGATGGGGTCCTCCTGGAGATCCAGATCTTGAAGATGCCTGAAGACCCCATTGTGGGCACCTTTAATCAGCTCCACACGAGATCCAGATTTAAGGGCCTGAAGGACCTATTAGATCTGGATTTCCCCTGCCCTCGTGGGGACAGGGCCTTGCAGATGGAGCCTTCAATGGGGGACAAGTGTGGACAGAGCCTTTCCAATTGGTACCAATCAGGTACCAGTCAGGTTCCTAATGGGGTCTTAGAAGGGTTCTAAGCCTTAGTGGAAAAAGGCCCCAAGTTGCCAGGTATAGCAGATCAACAGGGGAGAAAATTAGTTCCACCTCCCAGCTTGATAGCCACGGCCTGGTCATTTGCATCCAAACATTTATGGCTTTTTTGTTTTGTTTTGCCACTGCCAACGCTGAAGAGATACGGGGGAGATCAGCTATTTGAAAGGCAGACTGACAGATGCCACAAAGACCCTGCTTGCAGGCCTGAATCACCTTTGCCTTACAGAGCTTCTGGTCTGGATTGCAGAAACAGGTTTTTTTCCACTTCAGAATGTCCACACTCTGTGCATTTCAAGCCCTGCTCTTCTTCCAGAAGGTCTTTACATTAGGGTAGCGAGAGTGGAAAGGAACTGTAAATTATTTAGTTCATTATAGTTTATTTTTGCTGCTGTCAGAAGTAGATGGAAAGGGGAAGAAAGCTACTAAAGTGTTCTCTCTCTCTCAGGCGCCAGAAGTTCTATGTGCCGCCCCTTCCATTCTCTTTTGCTTTCCTACCATATCACTGGGGTTTTTAAAACTAATTTAAAACCCAGCCTTGAGAAGCTTTAAATATATTATAGCACTGTACTTTATTTTTCCTTAAGATAACGCAGATTCTGTGAAACCATCATAAGAAAAGGATATCTTGAGATTAGAAAGGCTGTGTCCAGACAGATTGTAAAACGTGAGTTTCAGGGCTATGGTGGAATTGCTTCAGGTATCAGGGTGAGATATCCCTCAGTAACACTGTTGCGGGGAAATCCATTCCCAACCAGGAATTCAAAGTAAAAAAGCCAAAGGACATAAGTGGTCTGGATTAGGGGTTGCATGAATTCAACTTTTGTTCAGATTTGCAGTTACAAATGTCGACAACAATTGTATGTGCCCATATCCATTGTTATGCATCCCATACGCATCTGTACACGTCCGTATGCATCCCGTAGTTATCCTGTATGCAACCTGTTTTTGTCCTGTACAGATCCGTACAAATGCGTACAGATGCGGGACAGATGCGTACATGGAAGTATGCATCGTGTACAAACCCGTACACATACGAATGTCCAAATAATTCAAAAGAATAGATTCAAAAATTCAAAATTTGTTCAAGTGTTTGAGTTTATGGACATTAATTTGAATTCGAATGTCAAAATTCAGATGAATTCAATCGAATTTCGGATGTCTTTGACTATTCATGCCCATCCCTAGTCTGAATGGCTGCTCCCACAATCCGCCATCTTAGGAATAGCTATCATCCATGCGCGGGCCCAAAACAAGCCCAAAATGGCAGCTGCTCATCCACGTGGGGCAGCGAATGCTCATGCCCAGATATTTTGCACCACCTGTATGGTCCCTGCTGTTGCTAATACACCCAGTACATTAGAACCAGCAATGCCAGCTCTGAGTACTCAGAAGTGGCTCTTTTTATCATCAGAAAGGAGATCACTTTGAAGACCCCTTTGATCCTCACAATCCATGCACACACGTGTTCGCTCCAACTGCATGGATGGTGGGCCCATTCTAACTGCTAAAAGCAGAACAGCTTCCATCGGTGGCACCACAGGAGCTAAATCACATTTTTGGAAGTTTCCACACATGCATTAAGCAAAGAAAGCCATTATTTAAAACCAACCATGTGAAAGCAAAACCATGCTGAGAAGAAAAAAAAAAAGGTATTACACAAGGGAAGCTGCATATTTACTAATCACACTGACACAAAATTTCCTTACACAAAGGACAGTTGTGTCACAGGTAATTCAAATTACGTTAAGTGAGGAATATAACGTTTTATCCAAATGCTGAACTGTTTCATACAACGGAATATGAAACACGGTACTGGGTGCTCAAGGCCACAGACACACTTTCAAGCAAATGGAGGGTGGAAAGCCCACAAATAAAACAGATAGAAATGGAAAAGCGTGAGCTGTCAGACCTGAAGCTGGACCGAAGAAGGTTTAAAGTGAAGGTCTGACCATGACCAGGGCAAGGGGTGGAGTTTAAGGACCATGGTCACCCCACCCCACCCAGGCTTGGTAAAACTGAGTTGTATGAGGAACACCTGCATTGTATTGGTCTGAGATCCATCAAAAAGTTCCTGGCAACTTAAAAGTTACCAGATTAATTACAGTTATTGTTGGGTGCCATGGAACTGGGCCCAGCTTCAACCTGACTGCATGGGGCCCTCTACGCAGTCTTCCTGGCAAATACACAGAAGTTGTTTTCGATGCCCACTTCTAGGGAGAGGCTTGGGGTCAAACAGGCAACCCTCAGCTTTCCAGGCACTTTGATCAGTCGCTGAGTTACAACCATTCCCAGACCCCGTGCAGTTTTCTTGGCAGAGATACAGAAGTGGTTTGCCATGGCCCACTTCCGAGGAGAGGCAGGGGGGCTGAACCGGTGACCCTCTGCTTTTTCAGGCAGCATGCTCTCCTATGGAGCTTCGGCCGCTCCCAGACTCAACGGGCTCCTCTATGCAGCTTTCCAGGCAGAGATAACTAAGTGGTTTGCCATTGCCTACCTCCAGGGAGAGGCTGTGGATCAAACCGGCAATCTTCGGCCAAGCAGTTTGATCTTGTACTGAGCGACAGCCCCTCCTTTTATTAAAGTTTAGTGCCATCTTCACCTTGAGTCCATTTTATTGGACATGGCCAAGATCAAAACCCGCCTTTTCAAGAAGGAAGGAAGGAAGGAAGGAAGGAAGGAAGGAAGGAAGGAAGGAAGGAAGGAAGAGAGAAACTTGTTACATAGAGGTTGAAGGATTGTCAGCCACCAATTCCCCTGAGCAAACCCCTCTATTTCTACAACCTTGAGAAAACAGCAAAGTCAGGCCGGCTGAGCCGCTACGATTTGTGGTCAACTCTGCAAGCCTGTTCTAGATAAGGTGGGATTTTTATTGGAATTCTCAAGGCAAAGAAATGCACACAGTGGTGCTAACCTCACTTGTGAAAACAGCCTGAAGTCTTTTGTGATCCAGGCGACAGGATCACAATGTCCCTTCAGGGCAAGAGACGGCGTTTAAGGAACTCAAAGCCCAAAAGGACCCGGATCAGACACACACACAGTGCAGTGCACAACTTCCAGGGGGGGGGGGGACCTGGCTTCTTGCTCAATGCCCCTAGCTAACTGCTAAGCTCAGGTTTGCTAATGCATCCTGGGAAAGTTTCTGCATCCCACCTGCAATGATGTGAGAGGCTTATTCCGCTGAGTCCCACGGAATCTAGGAGAGGATGTAACTGCAGAGCAAACTGCCTGGGAAGCAGAGCGTTGACGGTTCGATCCCCAGCCTCTGCCCAGAAGAAGGTCATGGCAAACCTTTGCATCTCTGCTGAGAAAACTGCCTAGAGGCGCCCATGCAGTCAAGCCGGATTCAAACTCTGTGGTACCCAGCAGCGACATCAGCAGCAGGCAGAAGAACTGCTTCCGCTATCCCTGACCATCAGTCATACCGAGAGAAGCTTCCGGAAGACAAGATGTTGGCTTCCAGTCTGAATGGTTTCTAGAGAGGTATGGGCAAGTTCATGGCAGAGAAGGCCATCATGGGCAACTAGCTGTGACAGCTGTGAAAGAAGAAGAAGAGCTGGCCTTTCTAGCCCGCTTTGCTGACCCATTTAAGGGGACTCAAAGCGGCTGACAAACCTTCTGTTCTTCTCCCCACAACAGACACCCTGTGAGGTTGGTTGGGCTGTGGGAGCTCACAAAGAGAGCCGTGACTAGCCCAAGGTCACCCAGCTGGCTTCATGGAGGAGTGCAGAATCAAACCCCAGGAACCACAAGACCAAACCTTTGGAAGGCCACCTGCTGGGAGTCTTGCAAGCAGCACAAAGTGTCCTTATGCCCTGTTGGTGGGCTTCTATATGCCACTGGTTGGGAGAAGAAGCCATTGGAGAAGTAGCACCACAGGTCTGGTAGACCTGGGCCTTTCCCATGCCCTTCTGCACTAGGATCCAACAAGATTTCAAGCCAGGGTTTTCCTTTCTCCTGACCAAAGAACTGCCATGGATGACCCACCAAAGGAGGCCTTCAGAGAAGGGAACTCCACCCGCCTGTTCTATCATTCTGTCGCCACTCCGCAGGCCTGCTCTACGCCTTTTCCGTCAACTTTTGTGCCTCGTTTCTTCTGCGTTTTGGACGAGGTTCCATTTCACCCACAAGCTGACCGCTGGCAGCTGTTATCGGGCCATCAGAAGGAGCAGAGCAAAGCCACCATGAGAAGGCAGGTGTGTTGATTGTTTGGAAGATGGTGTTTCGTTGCAATGGGAAGCAGCTCCAGGGAACGGAAGAGGCAGCATCACGGCCTGCCTTCCCTTCCATCCGCGTGCATTAGTAACTTTGGTCCAGGAAATTATAAATTGCCTCGCATTTCCTTCCACTTGTCAAATAAGACACCTATTTTAAGGGTATAGAAGTGCACGAAGAGGGGAAATTATATTTAGATGCTTCTTTTCCCTCACGTCCCATCCGTTTTTCTATTCCATCCTTTCCGGCGCCCGGCGAGGCGGATGAAACGTGCAGGGAAAGGACTCCAAAATGACCAAGGAAGTTACCCAAAAGTTCCTCGCAACCATCAAGGGCACCTTCCCACCTCTTTCCCTCCAGCATCGCAACAGGCGCCCCACGTTGTCAGCCCACTGATGGGCCACAGCCCCGAAGCGCCCCAACGGCGGCTGTCAGAAAAGCCTGGCAGCTTCGGAGTTCCACAGAACTCTTCGTCAGCGCCAAACGGGCCGAAAACTGCCAGGGCTCCCCTTAAATCGCCGAGGGCCGCGAGGGAGACGGCGTGTCTTGTCTTCCGTCCACACCGCAAAGGCAGCGCCGTGGTCGCTGGGAACCGAAGCCAAATGGGCCGCCGCCAACCCTGGAAGGCTTTCTTTGGGCGGGATGAGATCGGAGAGGCGGGAGGGGATCCGGGATCGTGTGGATCTCCTCTCGATCTGGTCTGGCGTTGATCTGAGTTGCCAGCGGGAGCTAAACTAAACCTTTTGGGGCGGGGTGGTGGTGGTTGGAGAAGCAGCTGGCCACGTACCTGGCAGTGGCCGAACCAAGCCAGCTCGGTGTGCAGCACCATCAGGAAGATGCCCGAGAGCGCAGCGCCCAGCGCCCAGCCGGCGAGCTTCCTCTCTTCCCCCAGCAAGACTTTCCGGCGTCGGAGGCGTCGCAGGTTCTCGCGCGGCTCCCCCGGCACGGGCAGCATCGTCTCAACCTGCTTGCTCTGCATCTCCTGCGCGCTGCCCGGGCCGGGGGGGCGCTTGGGGCCCGGGCCTGGGGGGCAAGGACTGAAGACCCCTTGGGCGGCCCCCCATCCCTGCCTCTTGAGCAGCCAGCAGGCAGCCAGCGTGAGACAGGTGGGGGGGGGAGACACACCTGCTGCGAAGGAGGAAGGGAGGGAAGAAAGAATGGAGGAAAGGGAGAAAGAGAAAGAGAGAAAAGGAAAGAAAGAAAGTGAAGAGTGGGAAAGTATTGCCCGCTGTGGCGAAGAAAGAAAGAACGGGGGAACGCCAGAAAGAAAGAAAGAAAAAGAAAGAAGTGGGAAAGTATTGCCCGCTGTAGTGAAGAGAGAGAGAACGGGAGAATGCCGGAAAGAAAGAAAGAAAGAAGTGGGAAAGTATTGCCCGCTGTAGCGAAGAGAGAGGGAACGGGGGATCGCCAGAGAGCGAAAGGGAGGGTGGCTCGTGCAGCAGGAGTCGAAGTCTCTCCGCACCGCCTCGAATCCGGAGCAAGGGCGCGTCGATTTCGAGCGGGACGCGCAGGCAGAGCGAGGGCGCGTGTGGCGGCCGCCCGGGTGAGCTCCGCCGCTGGAGCTGCTGTGTGTGAAGCGGCAGGCGGGCGGCAGACGGGCAGGGCCGGTCTGTGCTTCGTCACGGGGCAGGGCAGGGCAGGGCGGGGGTTCCCCGGGGAAGGGACGAGTGGCGGAGCAAGGAGGAAGGGACGGAGAGGGAAGCGGCGCGGCGCGCTCGGTCTGCTCGGTGGTGGCGCCGGGCGAGCGCGAAGGGGAAGCGGCGGCGGGCACCCAGGGCACGGCCGACCGGAGGCGAGAGGGAGGGTGATGGGGAGTGTAGGGGAATAAAGCCTCGGAGCTTGGTTCTCCCCACCCCACCACCGCGTCCTCCTGTCCTGGGACTCAGTAACGAGCGATAGCACTTTGTGCGCGCTCCGGAGCACGCCTTTCCCTTTTGCGCGCTGGAAAGCAGGTGGAGCGCTGGCTGGCCGAGAGCGCAGTTGGGCGTCCCGAGCTCCCAGGCGGCGAAACGGAGGACGCTCGTCCCGTATCCCTGGGCTGCTCGAGAGAAGCGCGTCTTCTAAGCGGCCACCTGCGTGTCCAGTGGAGAGAAAGTTTCTCGGGTTTCCACCTTTTTCCTTTCCTTTCCTTTTTTAAATAACAAGCGCCTCGTGTATTTGGAGATCTTTTCCTTAGGGAACAGAGAAAGTTCGGGGAAATCGGAGAGGGGGACTACCTCTGGAGAAGCAACTATGAGACTGATGGTCAGAGCACCAAAGTGGTCGTCAAACTCTACCAGACTGTGTGATTTTGGTAAACAGACACAGCAGCGATGTCCCCAATATGGGGCAGAGGTGTCCTTCACCCTCCCCTGGGGTGGCTCAACCCCCTTCATCCCTGTGCCTCTAGGGACACACGCTCATGCCCTTGAGGTCAAATAAGGGCATCTCAGGCCAGGGTGCAAGGAAGGACATGATCATTGCAAAACCATGTCCTGCACCCTTCAGTTGCTTCAGGCCATTTCATGAGGGTACCCTCACCAGTGGTGATAAAAATAAAGTCCAGCTGCATGGGCCAGGGGGTGCTGGGGAATTATCCCTTTCCTGTGCAGCTTATCCCAGTAAGGGCGAGTTCCCATTGAAGGAATAAAATGCAATATATAATTGGGATTTACATTGGGAATTAAATTGATATGTAAAACATGTTAAAAGGAAGCAAACAGCATCCGGCAATCGGATTCAACCCCGATTTTCTGTCCCCACTGTCCTACCATTTAAAACGCTTCCAAAAACAGGTTGGGGAAAGCATTCTTTCCCCTCCCGAGTCTTTCCCCGTCCCTGTCTCCCCATTGGCTTTGATCCGATGATGTGGGGAATCCCAGCCCCCTCCCTCCTGCTTTTGCTGCCCCTTTGAAAGGGGAAAGCTTGTTTGTCAAGGCAAGGCAAGGCAATGCAGCCTATTGCAGGAAGAAGTATTTTTAAAAACAATCAACTCGGTCCCCTCGCCTTCCTTTCCTTTTTAGAAAAGGCTTATCCTTCAAGCACACACACACAGCCCTTTGTCCGAGGCAAAAGAAACTTGAAAGGCAGAATCTTATTTATTTATTTATTTATTTATTATTTATATTTATATCCTGCCCCATACCCGAAGGTCTCTGGGCGGGTTACAACAGATTAAAATAGAATATACATTAAAAGACATTAAAAGTTCAACAAATATAAAATTTTGATCTCCTTCTGTGCCTCCCTCTCTCACACACGCTGCTGCTGCTGCTTGCCCTGTCACCTCCTTCCTCTTGCCTTTCAGGGAACCCAAAAACTGCCTGCAGTGTGGCAACATTGTTATTTGTGTCCCTGGGTGTGAAGGAGTATTGCGTGAACTGTTACTTTGTGAT